>JAQIYK010001255.1:0-10289 GCA_034700465.1 Rotylenchus robustus | reverse complement strand
AGGTTGGGCACCGGCGGAGGTTGAAGGATGAGGAACCGGCGGTGGCGGATGTCCGTAAAAATAGCCGTAGTGCGACGATGGATAATGCGCATAGATGGGCTGAACAAATAAATGTTTTTTTTTAATTTTGTTTGGTTTAAAATTTTATGAGATTTTTCAATTTTTGTATTGACTAAATAAGACTCGAAAATCTATCAACCTCCCTCCAATTTAGAGGGTTTCGGCGAGGGGCGAGGGCTCACCATTGGAGGTACACCGTAGTTTCTTTTATCTGGTAGAGAATGCAATGGCTCAATGGATGACCTGAATGTATATTTATATAAATTTTAAATAAGAAATATACTGAAAAAACTTTGTCGTGGAAGTTTCAGAAGGTAAGTTATTAATGGCTTTTAGAGCAATGCTTGCTGGAATTATCTTCTTATTAAAAGTTGAGTGACACTCATTAGCTTCATTTTTATAGGATCGATTTTCTTTTTGCTCTTTCTTCGGTCTTCCTTTACCTCTATAATTATAAACAGATGTTTATTATACTTTATGTGGTAAAGCGAAAAATTGAAATAAAATCATATTTTTCTTTGCGGTGCAGAAATAACAATTTAAATAATTTATTTCTTAATTTAAAAAAATATACCTTTTGGGTAATATATTCGTGTTCATGGTTGTGATGCTTTTTTTTGGCATAATCTTTGTTGTTGCGGGTTTAGTAGGTTTGTCTTTCTGCTGCCTATTTTTTGTCCATTCTTCGTCGACTTTGTTTATAATGTTTGATAAAAAGTCTTTGGAATTCATTATATACGAAGTTAAGTCCTAAATTAACATTTTAAAATTGTAATTAGCATCCTTGAAAAACCATCTTAAGGTTAATTTTAGAATTTGTGAAAATTTAAAGTTTAAACCAAAAATTTTGAAAGGCTACAAGTGATATAAAGGCAACAAATTATGATTTCATTCGATTAAAAAATTTTAGGAGTCTCTTTTCCATTGAATTTTTCTTGTTATTAAATTTAAATTTCTGTCCTCCTATTAACACTACTCCAAAAAATACGCAAAAATCATACCACTGTATCTGCCAGTTTTTGCTGTTTGGCTAGTCCACCAGTGGCGGGTGTTTTGCGTACAGCAGACTAGTAGAACACTAAAGAAGAAAAAACATAAATTTGTAAAAATAAACTGGCAAGTTTATTTTTTGCGAAAATCTTTAGCGTAAAATTATGTGTATTTAAAATATTGGATTCATAGATTATACTATTTGTTTCTAAATTCTAGATTATACTATTTGTTATCTTCAAATTCAAAATTCAAAAATTTTTTTTTTGCATACTACTAAACTTAAACCATTTTATATTAAAATTTTAATTTTTACCTTGCCTTCTCAAAGTTGATTGGTTAAAGTTCTGAGGTTAAATTTTCCAAATATACATATATATATATGTATATATATTCAAAACAATAAAAAACGAGATCGCGAGATAGCTATAAATTATAAAATTCAAATTAATTATCAAAAATCTAATTAATAAAACATAGAAAGGATAAAAAACCTATATTAATAGATTTTACGAACTAATTTGTGTTATTCGGTGTTTATTAACGAACAAATATTTAGAGAAAAGATGTAACTGTGAACTCAATAAACAGTTCTTTTGAGATAAATTGACATTTTTTCAATGTCAAAGCTAAGACAGATCGTAGGCCATTCTTCATTTTCGTTGTTGCCTCCTATATTCACTGTGCAGTTTTCGTAAGCGGTTTCAATATTGAATAGAATATTCAGCTGACAAATTTTTGAAATGACACGTAAGTCACATGGAACTGAAAAATATATCCAATAAAATTAAAAACATTAATGGGACAAACAAATTTGAGTGGGTCCTCCAATTGATAATTTGTGCAAATGTTCTTGTCCATTATTGGTGTTATAAAAATCTAAATTAAAGTTTTAAAACTTAAAAAAACAGAGAAATAATTAACCTTTGTCAGCTGGGTTTTTATCCCATAGATGGTCTTCTGCTGATTTTGCGGCCTCACTTAACATAAACATCAAGATCTCAACGCAATTAGTTTTGATTTCTTGAAATTCGACTGAATTGCCTGTGCCTGGCGCAGCTGCGCCTGTTATTCCTTCCACGATTAGATGATATACAGCGTAAATTGCACGAGTCTTAAAGTTTATAACCTATTTAAATTTAAAAATACCAATTAATACCTCCATATCTTGTGAATAATTGACCAAATATTGATTAGTTTGCAGATTCATTACACTATCATCGTTTTGAATGCCCAGAGGAAGTTTATAACTCTTTGTAGCGCTTGTTTTTTTTAAAAAATTAGTGCGCGCCAATTTTACCATCGATTGAGAAGGATCTATAAATGGTAAATTATCAGCAAAACTAAATTCCATTCTTATATTTCTTAAGAAAAAATCATAAATTTTTAAAAATAAACTGGCAAGTTTATTTATTGCGAAAATCTTTAGCGTAAAATTATGTGTATTTAAAATATTAGATTCCTAGATTATACTATTTGTTTCTAAATTCTAGATTATACTATTTGTTATCTTCAAATTCAAAATTCAAAAAAAATACCTGCTGATTTGAAGAAATTTTTGAGCTTATCTTTTCGATATTTTAGCGGCGGTGGAAAAATTGTCAGTATCTTCCCATCTGCAAGAGGAAATTTTCGCAACGCTTCAATTAAGCAACCATCCTTCGATATCAATTTAGCGAGGTCCAAATCTCTGGCATCTTTGTTATCTAAAATTTGAAGTTAACTTTGGTATATTAATAAAAAGGAAGAATATAAAATTAGGTAATCATTATTCACAAATTAATTACAAACCTTCCATTAATGCCTTATAATGGGCCCTCCATTGTTTGTTGTATTCCAATTCGAGTGTAGCAGCTTTTTTCCCCTTTTTCTTCTCTTGGAATGGTGTCCTCCAATCTCCATTATCTGTTGGGACAGGCATTTGACGGATGTCCAATCCAATCTGGAACTTCAGTTCAGGAATTTCATTAAGCTCAGCTGGATTATTGACTACCTAAAATTTCTCGTAATTATATTTTGTAATATACTGAATATCTAACTCACTGTTACACCAGAGTTAACGAATAAATCCACAACATCGTTAACGTTTCTTTGCTCAACTGCTTTCTTCAACTCTTCAAAGCTTATTATTGGGTTCAGATTAAATTGCATTTTCTTTGCCAAAACCCAGGCTTTGTATGTTACAAAATCTTCTTCTGGATGGATTTGTTGAAAATGAGAACTGAGATTCGTCACGGCAGCATTGCAACGCATGCAAAATTCTATGTTCTGAAATGTGTTCAATTCAAAAAAATTGTTAGAAAACTTTTAGGTTTTCCTAAATTTTTAATTGCAATACAATTATTTATTCAATAATTGGTATTTTATTACAAAAATAGGACTGGGTAAAAATTACATAACTACAATTTTTGGTTTTTTTTTAAATAATTATTGATTATTGAGTTTTAAATTTTACCCTGCGAAGATTGTCCCCATTTATGCTTGCGAAATGGTCGAAATCAATTTCTTGTGGATTGATTTCCATTTCGAAGAGTTGTTTAGCAATTCGAGGTCTCAGTTTCGAGGGAATACGCGTAGTTTTAAGATTTGGATTTGGACAGAAAGGATTATACCTTATAATGCCACAAGATTTGGTTTGTTGTTGTTGTTGTTCTGTTTCCTCATCCTTGTCGACTTCCATTATTCTTAAAACTTTAATTTAAATCTAAATTAAATATAAAACAATTATTCGTGTACATTTCATTCATTTTTTTAGTTAATATGTTTTTCTCTAAACAATCTTGGTTTGAAAAATTTTCATGTTTATGTTTAGCCCGTATTCTGATGCGAATTGACGAAATGCCAGAATAATTGCTAAATTTGAACGATAACATGAAAATAACAGTAAAAAATGAGAGAGTGTAAAAAGAAAAAAGAAAAGAAAAAAGTGTAAAAAATAGTATTCATTTTTACAATTCAAAAATTTTAAAAATTTAATTGGTTTTATTTGTTGACATTCTGTTTTATTTTCGTTTCAGTAGACGAAAGAATCGGATAAACCAAGATTGGTCAGAGAAAAACACATTAAATCCTTTTTTTTGTATTTTTCGATCGAAAACTTTTAAAAAACTATTAAAAATATTCCCAGGAGTAGCCGATTGCCTTTCCTATATTCTTACTCGCCTTAGATAATAAAACTACTCATTTTTTTCGTTTTTTTAAAATAATGATGAATGAAAACTTTTATAAATTACCGACCATAATCGCTACCACCAAAATCGCTCCCCAGTCAAAAATCTTTTTATGTCACCAAAAACCAAATAAATCATTTAAAATGGTTATTTAAAAAATATATTTGGCAATATGTTTTATTTTTCTTTTCTTTCTATTTTAGTGGTGCTATCTGCTATGTGATTCCGACATTGGGTGTTTTCGACATTAGGTGAATTCGGCAGTGAGTGATTTCGAAATGTCAAAAAATTGTAGGGCGAGGTCTGTAAATGACCAGAAATGAAATATTCTGGCCCCAGACCTTGGGTTCGGGTTATTTTTTAATAAAAAATTTCAAGTGTTAAATTTCAAAAAATAACCTAAGGGTTTTTAAGATATTCTCTGTTTCTGTTTTCTCTATTTTTAGATATACAAGTTTTACATTCAAATTTTAATTATGGATTCGAATTTGATGGCGAAATTAATAGCAAGTGTTGATAAAGAATGGTCAACAAACAGGAAAAGAAACAAGAGCATAAACAGGAACAATTCTACAGAAGAAAATGCAGCAGATTTGAAGGATAAAATCAACAACCAATGCACTCCAACTTCATCCTTGAACATACTTCCAAAAAGGTTTCATTTTTATAGAAAATAGGGCACTACTGGAATGTATGTACTTTTTGATTTTTTTTTGTCACAAATTTTTTCATTTTTTCTTAATTTTACCTAAAAATAGAAGGGACCTTTTTTTATTTTGCAAAATTTTTTATTTGCAAAACCATAGGGGGACCCTTTTGTTTTGCACAAATTTCAAAAAGTCCATAATTTCCAGTAGTGCCGAAAATAGTATAAAAATATTCCAATTGACGTTAAATTTAGTAAAATACCCTCCCTAAACCCCCTCCTAATTGGGGGGGGGGTCGCGCATCGCGTGAGGGTCGTGCAAAATTTCGGCGCTTTGGGATGGGGTCGCGCAAAATTGTTGAAATTTTAGGGGGGGTGGGGCTACCCACCTGTGATTCGGATTGTAAAAGTTTTAGAAATTCGTGAAAACCAAAACGGCATTTTTTATGACGCAACTTAATAATATCTTCTAATATCCTTTGTTTTTGTTTTAAGAAATAAAGGCAGACCTAGAAAACAACCAGATGAAGATTTGCCTCACTCATTTTATGATGCAAAACAGAAACAATCACAATTGGAATTGAACGCAACCAATGGACTTCCCAAAAAATTTGTTTGGGCAGAAAAACCACCTTGTTTGGCAAAAATTGATGATTTAACTATTGTGCAGACCAAAACAGATGTTCAAAAGGTTTTTTATATTTAATTTCTCTGTAAAAAGCAATAAACTAAAAATTTAAATAAGCCAAAAGAAAATTTGGTTAAATTTAACATTTCTTTTAAAAATTAATTTAATCACTTTCAGAATAAAAACTCACTAGTTTTTTTATCATGTAATATCCTGCAAAAAAAAAAGTAAAAACTCAATTATATTTATAGGAATCTTTCGTCGACAAAGATTTGCTTCAGTTTGGTGCAAAACCTTCAACTTCTCTGCTTGTTAGTGGAATGAATGAAAATGATTCTTCTGATGTATTGCAACAAGAAGTAAACTCACAGTTTGACAACTCTTTTGTGACAACATTTGCTAAACAAGTATACACAAATAATATTTTAAATAATACAAAAATAAAGCCAAAGTAATTAGTGAGCGAAAATTTGGTTTAATTAAACATTTATCTTCAAAAATAAATTTTAATTAAAATTTTAAATAAAAACTCACTAGTTTTTTATCTTTCACTCATGTTAATATATTAATTTTTGTTCCTTAAGGACTCTTCCACCACAGAGGAAGATAAAAAAGAGAAGAATTTTAAGAAAACTGGATATGGAATTCAAACAAGGTTTAATCAAACAAAGAATAGAAATTGATAATATTTTGTTGGGCATGAATCAAAATAGGTGTGGATCTTAGGTGGGCTTATCCTATTCTCTTTGCTACATCACTATTTTAGAACTCTTAATTTATAAAATTAATACTTAATTTTGTATATAAAATTAATCTTTAATTTTGTAGAAACAAAAACAAGCACAGCATGTATTTACCTGAAATTTTGGAATATTCGCAAGGTCATGTGGTTTTCACAAGCGATGAAATTGATGAGAAGGCTAATCAAGGACTTTACCTTTCATTTTGTGAGACCAAAAACTATCTAGTAAGGGCTAAAAAACAATTCAAGGTAATTGTTTTATGAATCATTTAATTAATCGATTGTTCTTTTAAAAAAAAATTGTTTTTGCAGTTAAACGATATTCTATGCAGGTATGATGGAAGTAAAATTTTAGAAAAAGATGTTGAACAAGTCTTTGGGAAGGATTTTTGCCATTTGGATGAGTCAAGGGACAATAAATTGATACATGTTCCATCGCATGGATTTTATGTTGATGTTTGTGACAGCAACTCAATAGCGCAGTATATGAACAATATTTGTGTTCATAAAGCCAACGCACGTCCCAAAGTATTATTTTTAATAATGCATTTTTCAATTTTATTTTAGTTGTGCAAATTGAAAAATTCTACCGATATGTCAATCATTTTCCTTGCTACAAAGGACATTTTTGTAAATGATGAAATAGCTTGGCAATATTCAGGTATTTCATTTTTTGACAAAAATTCATACAAAATCCTGATTAATTTCAACAAAAATTTCAACTTGGAAATTTTTGAAGAAAAATTATTTCTAGTCCAAAAATTAAAATGTTTCGAAAATTAAGAACATACTTGTGAGAATATACCATGGACTTTATGCTATTGTAAACGAAAAAGAACTCAATCATTCCAACCATGTTTCCTGTTTTGTAAATGCAAACCAATAGAAGTGCAAATGCCAAATTCCATAGATCGACTTCAAAGCTTTTTAGGTTTGGATTTGAAAAAACTTTTATCGCATAATCTACTGATGCTTAAGAAAAGAAACAATCACAATTGGAATTGAACGCAACCAATGGACTTCCCAAAAAATTTGTTTGGGCAGAAAAACCACCTTGTTTGGCAAAAATTGATGATTTAACTATTGTGCAGACCAAAACAGATGTTCAAAAGGTTTTTTATATTTAATTTCTCTGTAAAAAGCAATAAACTAAAAATTTAAATAAGCCAAAAGAAAATTTGGTTAAATTTAACATTTCTTTTAAAAATTAATTTAATCACTTTCAGAATAAAAACTCACTAGTTTTTTTATCATGTAATATCCTGCAAAAAAAAAAGTAAAAACTCAATTATATTTATAGGAATCTTTCGTCGACAAAGATTTGCTTCAGTTTGGTGCAAAACCTTCAACATCTCTGCTTGATAGTGGAATGAATGAACATGATTCTTCTGACGTATTGCAACAAGAAGAAAACTCACAGTCTGACAACTCTTTTGTGAAAACATTTGCTAAACAAGTATTCACAAATAATATTTTAAATAATCCAAAAATAACGCCAAAGTAATTAGTGAGCGAAAATTTGGTTTAATTTAACATTTCTCTTCAAAATTAATTTTATTTAAAATTTTAAAATAAAAACTCACTAGTTTTTTATCTTTTAACTCATATTAGTTAGTATTCAATTAATTTATGTTCCTCAAGGACCTATGCGAAATTTATTCGAATCGTCAAGTCAAAAAGTTATCTGATGTGACAGAAACTGAAATCTTGTCAGCTGGCACTAATAATAAAAGGGTATGGCAATCAAACCGCAAATATGATAAAACAAAAGATCTTAGATCTCTACTGTGACAATTGGATCAGATTCTACAAAAAGAGCAATATTTTCAAAACCAATGAGTGCCATTTCGTTATTCGCTATGAACGTCAGCACCTCCAAAGATAAAAAAGTGGTCAGCCCAGTCGATGAAATTGAACTTCCAAAAGGATGCTTTTCAAAAGATTTCTGGGAAAAAATAGAACAAGAAGAAATCATAAAATATGGAGAATCGATCATTGTTAGTTAGATTATATATTAAATCCAATAATCTAATTATTTAGGGACTCGACGAATCACTAACACCGAAAGATTTACTAAAATTGAAAGATTACGAATGGTTGAATGATCATATCATTGACTCCTATATGTGCTTCTTGGCAAAATATATCTGGCCTAAAGATATAACTTTAATTCCAACATACGCAGGTTTTTTTTAAATCAATAATTAAAAATATAACTATCAATTTAATTTAAGTTGCTTCATTCAATCTCAAAAAAAAAGTGTCGAAAAAATGGCCTTGGCACATCAGAGAGGTAACCGTGATATTCGTTCCGATTTTCCTTGGCGCACATTGGGCAATGGCTAAGCTTGACCTAAACGCACAATCTATAATTGTCATGGATTCAATGGGGCCAAACTACTGTTCAGAACGCAAAAAGAACTTTCTGGAGACCATCATGTATGATCATATATTCATATATCATATATTATTTTCTATTTAAAATTTTTAAATATAATATTTAGAGAGATATTGGGTTTGGTTGCATATCAACAATGCAGTAGCAAAACGATTCCTTTATTCGACCATTGGTTCATAGAATATGAACCAAAATTACCAGTGCAAATAAAAAGTTTGGACAGTTGTGGAATTTACGCTCTTTTGTATTGTCAGGGTCAAATGAATGTTGAAGAGAAGTACATACCTTTCTACCGAAGAAAGTTTTTTTGCCAAATAGCTAAATGTACAACAGGTAACGACAATGATTTAATCCCAATAAATATTATTATTTTGGATCGATGTAATTTTGCGTTATAGTTGTAATCGACCATGCCAAAATGGATCATGAAAAAATGAACCCTAGTTTTACCAATGCCAACGAGAAAGTTTCGCCAATTATTAAAAGAACTCGACTTGTATCAAACGATCAGGAAAACCATGAGGTTTTTTGACTTATAACGAATGTCTTTTCCAGAATTTTTTTTTGCTAAAATTTGAACTAAATTAAGCTTTTCGCCGAAGGTAATGAAACTAATAATTTCAATCATGCACCACTTTTTGAAATGGATTTGAATATAAAAGGCAACACTTATTCGTCAAATGTTGTAAGTTTAATATTTAGTCTACGTTTGGCTCGACAATTAACTAGGCAATTTCAGTACAGCACTCCAATCGTAGCCGTTAAACGTGGAATAAAGATTTACGAGAAAAAATTACAGTTTGATGTTCAAGGATGTATTGAAGATCGCCGAAGATCAAAGTCAGAGGTGGAAATTTGAAAAGATTCATTAAAATATTTAAAACTCTATATCTTAACTGTAATTTTTAGGTTATTCAAAGAATTACACTAACTATTAAATCTTAGTAAAGAACTATACAATAATTTTTTAGAAAAACCCTCCAGTTTTTTAAATAACGAAAATTCGCTTTATTATATAAACTTTATTTAACAACTTTAGTTATTTTTATTTATAGTTTTACACTATTTATATTTAATTAAATTCATTAAAAACACACATCAGTTTTTTAATAAGTATGAATGTTAAAGAATTAAAGTATAAAAAGTTTTTTTTCCAATTTGTTAAAAAATTATTTTAGCCGATTGATGAAAATACCAACAGTGTTAAAGGCAAACAGCAACAGAATTCTAGGAGCCTTTTCAATGGAATTAAGAACAATGAGATGGAAAACAGAGCAGTGACATTCAAAACTAGAAGCATTCGAAAAGTAGAGGCTTGGCTGAATGAAAACAAAATTTAATATTTATTATTTCGCTTATTTTAAACATCATTTACCTTTTTCCAGCTCAAAAAATGTGTACAAGCTAGAATAATATATATATTTTTATAATCATTAAAATAAAAAGTGCATCTTGGATTGAAAATTGATTGTTCGAATTTTAATTATGAATAGTAGAAGCTATTTTTATTTTGTATCTTATCTTTGTCTTAAATTTCATGAATTTTAGTTTTATTTGTAAATTATATCAACTGAATTTGTCAAGCATTTGGTCAAAAATTTGGAGCATTGATCCAGAAGAAATTTTTTGCACATCAGGATCGTTTTTGATTGAAT
>JAQIYK010001254.1:0-10293 GCA_034700465.1 Rotylenchus robustus | reverse complement strand
CTCTCCTCTCTCTCACTCACTCTCCCTCTCCTTCATACGCTTTCTCCCCTTACCTTTCTCTCTATAGTGTCTGTCTGCTGTTCTAATCACTGCCCCTCACTCCCCCCCCCTTCCCCTCTTCCCTTCTCCCTCTCTCATTTCCTCTATAACACTATGTTTCTCTTATTTTCTCCTCCCTTTTTCCGTCATCACTCTCTCGTCATTGCCCTTGTTCACACCCTCCAGTTCAATTGCATCTCTACTCTCTCTCTCTTTCCCTCCCTCTCTCTCTCTCTCCTTCTCTCTACTCTTTATAGATAGGGTGTATTGCACTTTGCACTTGCCGTACCTGTCGAACATTGTGCTCTTCGGCAATCTAACAAAGTGCCAATGAAAAACAACCGAACAAATAATAGCCTCTCCTTCCCTTCTCCCCCCGCTTTGGTCACACATTTTGTGGGGTGCAGTAATATATTAAAATAGGTTAGTAAACGGCTTTTTGGGCCCATTCCCACCGCACGGACGAATGAATGAGTTGGGAATGGAAAGTGTAATAATTCGACAGAACAAAAATAATAAATGCATTTTATTACACTCAAATTGCTCGCTTTTCGATGGAAATGCCAAAAATAGTTAAAATTGGAATTGAAGCGAAAATGAATGTTCACATTTCTACAGTATACCAACGAATGTTTTTGTCCATTTCATTTATGTTTTGCATAAATTAAATTGAAATTCAAAAAAAAGTCACAATAAATGCGCGAACGAAACTGCTCGGATCGAATCATTTGGTGTGCTGATCAGCACATTCGGCACGTTGCCTGGCAGAACTGACCCATCCACGGGTTGGTCGGACAGAACTGGCGCCACTGGAGACAGTGCTGGGTGGAGGTCTCGTCACGGCACTCTTTTGAGGGGAGGAAAAGGGACATATCGGATCAAGAAGATCAGGTCGGATCAGAATCAAAAGATCAGGTCAGACCAGATCAAAGATTTAAGTCGGATCGGGTCAAAAGTGCAGGTTGGATCGGATCAGACCCGACCGAAAGTGTAGGCCGGATCAGAATCAAAAGATCAGGTCGGAGACCAAAGATCAGAAAACTGACTCGCACTGCGTCCAAAGGTTTGGAACGGTTGCCGGGGCCGGAAGAAGGCGGGAGCGATGGGCGGTGGGGCGAAGGTGACCGGCGCAAAAGTGACGGGCGCAAAAGTTGTGGCCATCGTGGTCTCCTGAAGAGATAAACAAGGAGTTATATGGCCATAACTTTTCAGGCCCAATTTGGCCTTAAGTCTATTTTTGCCTTATTTTTGGATACCAAAACAAGTACTGATTAAAGTAATTTAATTAGTTAAGTCACTTACAGTTGCGGGAGTTCGGAAGAACACCGGGGCCAGTGTGGGCACATTCGGATTGTGTGGGCCGATGAACTGAAAATTGGGAAAGAAATAGTGGGGAGTGGGGAGGATCGGGGCCAACAAAACAATAAATGTTTGTTATTACCCGCGGTTTTGCTTCCTGCGGCACAAAGCTGAGTTGGCTGATCAGTTGGGAGGCGGAGCCGGGGTTGAACATCTGATGAAAGACAAAAAGAATCAAAGGACAAAGGTCAAAGGTCAGAGATGGAGGAGAGATAGTGGACAGAACAGAACAGAAGAACAGACAGACATGGCTACCGTACTTACGAAGATGCAAATATATGGGTAAGTACCGTATCCAGGTTAATAAAGTCCCTACCTACCGTACTCACAACACCGTACCAAGTCAACAGCCCCTACCGTACCCACAAATACCGTACCCAGATTAACAAAGCCCCTATCGTACCCACAAATACCTCAAATGCTTCGCGCTTGAAACTGTCTGCTGGCGGCGGCGGAGTCGGTGCTTGTTTGTTCCAAGGCCCGAAGGATTGTCTTAATGAACAGGACGGGATCGGAACCTGAGAGAACATTTTAGTAGAAGATCAAAGTACAACTCAAAGTACAACTTACGGACACGATGGACTTCACCCAGAACATCTTCAGATTCTGCACAACGGTGGCACTGAACGGGGATGTTTTGGATTAAATTTATTTAATATCCCTTGGGAATTGGTAGACAAACAGTCAGCAAAGGGTCTACTATATAAACCTGAGAAGTACAATTTCTGGGTACGGTATTCACACGTACAGAGTACAGACCTTGTAAGAGTGTACCGATGGGGACATTTTCCAAATCTCGATGCTACTCAACCAATCATCCCTCTGTTCCCCTCCTACAACTTACACAAATTGGACGGTCTCTCCGGTGCGATCTCCGCGCCACCTTTTGTGGGATAAAATTTCGAATTTGGTGTTGAACAGAACGCCAAAAGACTGACCACAGTGTCAGACGCCCCTTGCGGTCGTCGTGGCTGTGCGTGATGGAGTCCCGGATGCGGAAGCACTGGAACTGCCAGGAGCCGTTGTCTGAACAGAGAAAGTGCACAATAATACAGTATATTGCATTTTGTACTTATAAAACTGTCATAAACTACAGTACCCCAAAAATCTGATAAATGCTCCCTTGGGACGAGGCCAGAAAAAAGAGAGATCAATGGGTCCAATCATTGGGAAGTTTTGGCATTTTGTCCTAATAGGACATTAGCCCGGTTCTGAACAGCTCGAACTTCTGCTCCCCCCACTCACCATCCATGCGCACAAATTGGCCAGTCCTTCAACAGGGAATGTTCAGTTTTGGTTTTCCACCACAACCACCCACCTCCTGCTCCCGGCCTGCACCCCCTCGAACACCAACGGCTGCATGGCGAACCCCTTGAACTCGGTGGACCCGTTGCCGTGCAGAGTCACTG
Organism: Rotylenchus robustus; assembly: GCA_034700465.1. NCBI lineage: Eukaryota > Metazoa > Nematoda > Chromadorea > Rhabditida > Hoplolaimidae > Rotylenchus > Rotylenchus robustus. Next base: position 7,486 of record JAQIYK010001254.1, on the reverse strand, counting down.
TCCAACAGAACAACCAATCCAATCAAACCATTGATCCTTTTTGGCCCTTACGCGAGATGGGCTGTCCCGGGTTGTAGCACTTCGCGTCCACCTCGATGCTGTACGGAGGGTCGGTCAGTTGCAGTCCGCCTTGGTGCTCGACCGCCTCCAGCGGGTTCATGCTTTGGTAGACGGTGCGCAAGCAGGGCGCCCCATCTGGCCAACCGAAGGACGAGCCGACGAACAACAACGGCAAAAGGAGGAGGGAAACGGAAGGGGCCAAGGGGGACATTTGGAGGGGATAATTGATCGAAGATATATACCTAGGTAACTTATATGTTAAAAATCGAAATTTTCACATTTTGAAAATTTAAAAGATCTGTACCTTATTTCCTCTAACAAAACCTCTCCCCTCTATTTGAACCTCTACACCTCTCCGAGAGTAGTGAAAAATAGAATATCCAAGGGTGTCTAAGTGTCTATTAGAGGAAATTACGGTATTTCCCATTTTTGATTCAAATGGAAAGGAAAGTGGGTGAAAAGTTACATAATCACATAAAGTTGTGGGCAGTTTTGGAGGGGTTTCTGGGCGAGTTGTTGGGGGGGAGGGGAGAACAGAATGTCGTGCAACAGTTTAGGTCCCGAGCAAATTGCGACGGTGGCGGAGAAGGGGCAAAAAACGGGACGGGGAAGGGGAAGGGAAGGAACCGGCTTGTGCCCCAGGGGCTGCCCCACCAGCCCAACCCAACCCAATTCAGCAGTACCACCAATTCACTCACTTTCCTTCGCCATTCCTTTTTTGTCCATTCCTTTTCATTGTCTTCCCCAATATTTATGTTATGTTTGTGGTTGACCTTCGCCTCGCCCCACCAATTTGATCAATGTTTTACTTTTTGGAGGGGCGGGGAAGGAGGAGTTGCGGGTTGAATTAGGGCAACACAAAAAGAACAATTTTTGGAGGAGGAAGGGAAGGAGGGGAGGGAGGGAGAAGAACGGGCAGAGGACGGAACAGAACGGAACGGAAGACGGGAGAGGAACAACAACAACCATTGGGGAGGGACAATCGGCCAGTTCACCCCATTCATTCATTTGTTCACTTTTGTTGCATCCCATTAATTAATTAACCAAATGGCCATTTTGTGGATGTGGTCAGACCAATTAGTTGGCTCAAATATCCGTTATCCTCCCTTCCTCCCCAATGTTCATTTTTCTCTCATTTTTTGCCCCTCTTCAGTGGATAAAATTTAGGTCTTTGTTTCGGCTCTTTCAGTAAGTTTTTCGAGTTTTCCCGGTCTTTTTGGTTCAGTCCATTCTTCTTCTTCTTGTCTGCTGTCTCCCTTTCCTCCCATTTTTTGGAATTGGAAAAGTGTACAGACACACTTCAAATTGAAAATGTGTGTTGTTGAACAACAAAAAAACACAATGCCAAAAATACATGGTATGTGAAGTGCGTTGGTTGATGATGTGTTGAAGTGTTTGTCCCACATTCCGTTCATTTAGTTCAATCTCCCCCTTCTCCGTCAGAGTGCCGTCCCCCCTCCGCCGCCCATGTCCCAGCCCAACGAACTCTCCCGCATCCTCAACATCATCGTCCTCCGTTGGCCAACCATCCCTCCGGCTCCCCCGTTGCCGGTACTGCTCAAGTCCGGCACGTCCTGGGAATGGCCCATCCGGGCCAGTCGGGCACCCCGTCGCAGTTGGTGGGGGGACCAGTGGGGGGACAGCGAGTTGGGTGCCGCCGCCGAAGTGGGCGAGGGGAACACGGGCGAAGCGGCGGCGGACGAAGAGGAGAGGGCTCCGGCGTGGGAGTTGGACGACGAAGGGAATCCATAGCAATGACGGACCTGGGCATGTGGACAAATTTAGGGCGGAAAATGGGATGTTTATGAAGTGGTCAGTAAATAAGTGGAAAATGGTTAAAATCGAACATTTTGTGCCTTTTTCAATTTTGGGGCATTTGCTAGTTTATTCCTTAAAGCACGTGTTTTAGAGCCATTGGCAAATAGTGCATTTGTGTTTTGTTTACGTTTGGAGTCAAAAAGGACTTTGACAAAGAAAGAAGGAAGTCCCTTCCACTTTGTTGAAGAGTAAAGAGTACTTCACACCACATATGCTCCTTCATATGCTAATAAGACAAATAATAAAGGAAAAATTGATTCGGTGCTTCAGTTAAAATTTAAAAAAAATATTTAATGTTTTTCGAATTTTTGCTTTTTTGAATTTGAATGAACCTGGAAGAGTGAGACGAGTCCACAGTTGCGTGCCCTCAACCGCTCGCACATGTCCAGCGCAGCCAGTGCATTTGTCGGGTGCAGTATGGCGCCGAACTCGCAGAGGAGCACATAGGCGAAGGAGGAGGAGAGGGCGGAGGAGGAGGGCACGTTGTTGTTGTTGGGCGACAGGGGCAGGTCCGGAGACGGGCATCCGCCACTGGCAACTGTTGTCCCCAAGGCCATGGGCAGCGGAAGTCGACGGTGCAAGGACAGACGACGGAGTTGCCAAGCGCGAGGGGAGTACTGAATGGATGGACGGGGACGGAGACAGAATATAGTTGCAAAATGAAAACAGTAAATTAACACAGTAAATGTGTATAGACTAGACTATTCATCCCCCTCATATCTTTTATTGGTCACGTACTTTGTATATTTCGTGTGCGCCGGTCCAGCTCAGCCAAGTACTCTCCAGCTGGGCACTGGCTGCTTCCACCTGATCGTCCAATAGGCGGAAACACAGGACGATGAAGCCGTGGTGGACTGAGGAGGGCGGGGGTTGGATGTGGACGGGTCGGGATCGGGACGACGGACTGGCCGAGGGGGAGGCAGACGGGCGAGGCGAAGGGACTCCGCCATGCTGCCGCTCCAGGGCAACCACTTCCTCGAAACTGGCTGAAATAAAACAAAATCAATTGAATGAAAATTTAAATTGTCTGATGGATAATTATAGATGTTCAGAATTTCCATAAGTTTTACCAACCGAATTCGACGTGTCCTCCCAGCCCACTTCTGTTCATCTCTTCAGCCACCTCCACACTCTGTTCGCTCCCGTCAAATACAGCATAATGAAGATAAGGATAGGTGGCTAAAATACAAAACTGTAGAAACTTTTCTTTCTGAGCAAACCCCCGCCTATACATCGACTCACAGATCCAAATTCAATTTAACTTCAAATACTCTAAACAACCGCTATATCAAGAAGTTTACGCACGTTCTGGATCAACGCATCGGAGAAGCAGTGCCCGCGACAAAGTTGGCCATTGGCGAATGCGACCACATTGTGCCAGACATGGCGACTCAACTGACGAATGATGGTCGTTTGCTGTTCTTCCAAAGCGAAAACTGAAACAGCGAACCCAAATTAGAACATAAAATTCCAATTGAAAATTGAAAGAATTGACCTGTTGGGCGGTGGAGTTGGTGCCGACACAAATCCGAGCAGCACTGACTGTGGAGGACCATTCTCAGGCACAACATCAATACCCGGCTGGACACCGTCCGTCGAGGCCACTTCCTCGCTGCTCAACTGCTTCCGAGGCGGAGTCCGCTGGAGACTGCTGTTGCTGCTGTGACAGGGGCACGGGGACGGTGGCAGTGCCAGCGAAGGAGCCTTGCGAACTAGTTGGAAGGGCTCCTCTTCCGGGTCCGGATCACCGGGACCACGCTCCGGCACACCTTCAAAGATGAATAATTGGGATGAGCAGTACAACCGAGAAAAACCCGACATATGAGATTCACCGGGGAATATCAGAAGGGCGAAGTAAATTGGGAACCATCAAAAAATGGTACATGTCTCGTATTAATTAGAGAGATCGTCTCACTCCATTGACGGGGTGGCGGATGCCGACTTCTGCGCCGTTGATTGGAGGGTGCCGAAGCGGAGATGGCGGCGAACAACAGCGAGGCTACGGACTGCTTACGCGGATGGGCTCCGCTGCTTTTCTTCCGGCGGGCACCAGACCTAAGAATTTTTGTTGATAATGGATTTTGCTTAACCTATGATTTTAAACAATCAGAACATGATCATATGATAGTCCAGACGTGACCAACCTGCTCCTGCTGGATGTCCCACTACTGGTTGCTGCTGGTCCGGTTCCGGTGTTCCCGACTACCGCATCTCCAATTGCACCGCTCGCTGCTGATTTTGATTCCCTCTGTACCACTTCACGTTCTGACGAACTTCCTCTCAATGGCTCCCACATCGCCACGTAACTGTTCGAGGAGGACATCAACTGGGGACTTGCGCCTCCACGCCCAACAGTGGGCGGTTGCGACGGGGCATTGATGCCCCCGCTTCGGCGACGGCCAATAGCCATTTGCTGACGATTGGGCATGGGGTGCTGGTGCAAACCGCCGGGTACACCCGAGGTGGACGCCCTTCTGGTTGCTGCACCACCGCCCGGGTACAGCACCCGCTCAAAGGTCTCCAATACCAAGTTCATCACCACTTCCGGTACTCTTCTGTTTTTGTTGCTGAAAATGAAAAGATACATACAATGGGAACAAAAAGGAGGCGGGGGAATGTTTTGTTTTTTGTGTTTACGAAATTGAGCCCAAAAGGGCAGAGATAGGACGATGTAAACGAAGAATGGGAAAGGGCCAAAAAGAGAAAGCGGGGGCCAAGGCCAAGAGGACACAATGGGCGAGGGTCGAGTGTGCGAATGAGTGAGTGTGTGTAGAAGTGGATGGAGAAAGGGCGAAATGCCGAGTGCCCCCTCACCCCACCCAATTGAGTGCCCCACTCAGCAGTTCAGTTGAGCGCTGTCCAGAGAAAAACACCGCGAGCGAGTGGATGGAGTGGGCTCTTTCGCTGTGGTGGTCGCAGTGGTATTTGAGGGCTGGTGGCATTACATATATGAATTGTTGATGGGACACAGCCCCGGCAGGCGGGGGAGGGTGATGTCGGTGAAAACAAAAAAGTGGCGGGGGGGGGGAAGAAGGTGGAGGGAGGAGAACCACATCAGGTGGGGTTGAGAAAGGAGATTGATATGATGATGAATGATGCCGAGGAGGAAGTGGAACTCCGTGGCCACGAGTGGGTGGGTCAGCAAGCAGCCTTCAATATGCATTTTCCGCTGCCCTCGCATTCGTTGCGTGGAGATGAGGTTCAGTCACCGCGTTTGATGAGGGACACTGGTGGTGGTCGGCTCTCGGCTGGCACCAAATGTGCGCTCGCATGCCGACGACAAAAACGAAGTGAAGAAAGGGGGGAAAAGAGAGGGGGTAAAGGACACCAGAAAAACGAGCTGCTGAAAGGAAAAGGGGCGATTTGAGCCCCGACGAAGATGCCCCAAAGAAAAGGGATTAGCCATCGGCGGGGAAGGAAGGAAAGTGCGGGAAAAAAGAATTCCCGAGTGGGCCATGCCGGGGGAAGGAGACCAAAATGGATGGAATGAACGGCCGGGGAAGAAGCGGATTTGGTGGAGGATAAGAAAAGGAGCTTAGGGAAGCGGATGAAGGGGTCTGAGAAAGTGAGAGGCAAAGAGACGGCACGAATTAGAAGGCCCGGCAATGTCCCATTTGGGCGTGAAAATGAGTCGGTTAGAGGGGGAGGGACAGGCCGGCCTACCGCTCGCGACAATTGGCAACTCCCACCCTTCCCTCCCCCACCACTCATTCTCATCGTTTTCGTTAAATGCGGGAACGTGGGTCCCTTTCCTCCCCGTTTTCCGTCGTCCCTCCCCAGCCTATCCATCAGTCTAATTGCTCTCTTCCCCCTCCCCCTTCCCTTTCCTCCTCACCCTCCGAACATTCTCATGTCATCGACGTAGGACTTACCCGGGAGACTAAGAAACAAAAGAAAATTGGAATTTTAATTGCCTTATGGCATATTCATTAACTCAAGAGTCACAAACCTTGCCTGACATCATCCCGACATCCTTTTTCCTTGTCCAAATTCTCACCAATTTGAAAAATAAAAATGGAACTCGGGCGGCGAGCGAGTGTTGGAACTGATGAGAGAATGGTCGAATGAACGCAATATATATACATATAGTGAACGCATAAAAAGGTCTGAAATTCAATTTATCGTAGTGAAAGCCATTATCGGCCAAAATGAATATTGAAGTGATGCCAAAATAAGCACAGTGAAAATGAATGCGAAGGTACATAAAACCCAATAGAATTTGGACTTACATCAAGCACGTACCGAGTATTTTATTTTGGGGTCGCAGGAAATGTTCACCGCGAATTTTTATAAATATAGTAATGTTCCGATTAAGAAATTTGATTTTTTATACCAGAATAATAAGACTTACAAGAAAATTGTGTTTGGTAATTTTACGAAAATTCGGCATATATCAGGGGTTCGACGGTGCCAATAGGCTTTGCCGAGAAAATTAGCAGAAATTTAACTTTTTTTTGTTAAGAAAAGCTAACATTTTACTTAGAAAAAGTCTTCCTTTTCAGCCGAAGATTTAATTTTTCGTTTTTTTGTGGGGGGAGGTAACGTGCTTGACTTACATAACAGATAAGCCAACGACAATATGTACAATTCATTTACTTTCTGGCACTCGGTAACGATAAAATGAAAGAAATACTTTGAAGAGGGTGCTTATCACACACAATGGGTAGATTTCACATCATCATATGTATAATGTATACAATATGTATAATACAGAATATTTTGTGCACCGAATGTAATTATAAAAATATCGACAAAACCGGTACAAAGTCATACACAAATAAATTACAATAGTTATTTCGGCCTATCGGCTTTACAAGTTAGAGAGAAAAGGGGATAGGTAGTACATACTAGATACTGGCGATTTGATGAGTTGCACATTGTTATGTATGGTCACTTCGGACTATTCATCACAATTTGATTTTTACTGCTTTTGTCGGCGAGATAAGTTAATTGATATCCAAGTTTCTCCAGAATTTCGTCTTCATGCCCCAGATATTCACATTCTCGCAGCTGAAATAAATTTAAAACATTGAAATTTACTTTTTCATGGGTTCAAACGTTCTAATAAATTACCAATCCAGCCTCAATTTCATACAGATGTTCATCCCGAATATTTGGGGCCATTCTTCGTTGGCAGTCGGCTAATCGCAAGGCATATTCGAGGTTGCTTCCACTCTTTCCCTTACTCCGTATTATCTGAACTTGCAAAATTCTATCGGATATGAATTATATATTTTTCGTAAGCTGTTAATCTGAATGAAGCCAAAGACAGACAATCCACAGTTGTGAACTTATATAAAATACAATGTATAGCTTATCCAGAAAATATATTGGATTAGGATTTAAAAAAATATAAAATCGAAGCGATAGAATACAGTATACACGGGCAGCCGATGTGAGCCGATGAAGAGAGAGAACAAGCAAGATTAGGAGAGAACAGGCGACGAGCGAGCTAAAGAAATATAAGGGAAAACGAAAGAAGAAAAGGAATTGTCAAAAAAAAGAGACAGTGAAGCAAAAGAAAACAAAGAAAAAACGAAATAGTGCAGCGCAGAGAAATAGAAAAATTTAGAGAGTGCACTCAAATTTTCCTTTTTCTCGCCTCCAA
>JAQIYK010001253.1:0-10295 GCA_034700465.1 Rotylenchus robustus | reverse complement strand
AGGCCCGTACTAGCCTCGGGGTTCGGGGGGGGGGGGAGGGGAATCAAAATCAAAGATTTTTTGACGATTTTTTTATTCGAGCCAAAAAGTCGATTCTTATTAAAGGTGCATTTTTATTATTGCAGCGAAAAATCGATTTTTAGGGTGTATTTTTGGTTTGAGGACCAAATTTTCATAGTTTTGCAGCGTCGATAGGCGCCGCGCGAAAATTTTTCACTGATTTTGGGTTCAATAAGGGATGATTCTATTGAAAAATGATAGTTTTGCGTCGCCGAAAGGCGCCGCGGCAATTTTTTTTTGCGAATTTAGAAAAACAAAGGAGGAACCCTATTAAAAAATTTTAATTTTTGACATTTTGGTAAGGGGAATTCCTACCCCCCCCCATTCCCCCTAGCTACGGGCCTGGTTTGGTTTACTCTTATAATATTTTTTATGGTTTTTAACTTTTGAGGACTCCCACAAAGTGTTCTTCGTTGTTGGATGATGTGAACATGTGTCGTCAGAAAGCGAGCAATGGTGTGCTTCAGGTAAAAAATTTTAACTTGCAAATTCTACATTTTGATTAAACTTTTTTTAATCCGTTTTCTAGAAATTTCAGCAAAAAATTCAAAATGGAAAAAATATCTGTAAAACTAAAAAGCAGCTTTTTAATTAATTTTTAAAGCGTCCTCAACTCTGTCCTGGAGCATTGCCGAAGAAGCATTCAAAGCCAAAATCCGCTGGAATCCAATCGGAGCGTCTACGTGCCGCTATTTTGGAAGCGGAGGAGCGCGTTCGTGCAGGCTACGCGGAGAAAATGAAGGAGGAAATGCTGAAAGCTCGCAACACAGCACAGGCACCACCACCGTCGGTGAGAATTGTTTGAAACTCGGGCGGGGAATTTTGAAGTTCAAGTTCGAATTTTTAAAACTGAACTTTGCTTTTAAGCGCGACTCGGTGCCCATCGAATTTTTAAAACTGAACTTTGCTTTTAAGCGCGACTCGGTGCCCAACTCGTCTCCACCATCTGGCACTGCCTCTGGCATCCAATCGCGTCAGCCGCCATCGCTTGCGGCCATGGAACAGGCGGAGATGGCGGCCGCTCTGTCGGCCACTCAGGAAGCGGCCAAAAAGGCGTCCCAAGCGGCCTTTTCGGGCCTGGAGGCGGCCAGTCAGTTGGTCGGCGAAATTCTGTCGGGGTTCGACCCGAGCGCGGGACAGACAGCCAATCGTGTGAGCCAAAGCATTATGGAGGCGGCTCGCCAGGGAGCGGAAAATGTAAAATAACGGTTTTTACGTAAAAATGTCAATTTGAAATTCATTTTTGTACATGGAAATAAAAGTTTTTGTGTCAAAAAATAAAATTGTAATTAATTTTTAAGTCTTTATCGAGTTAATTTTTTCAGTTGACTGCGAAGCTGCTGAATCCGGAAGTGCTTGGTCCGATGTTGCTTCAGCATCACCACAATGGCGCCACTCCGATGTCGACACCGCCACAACAAACACCGACCGGCGAAGGCCAACAACAACAGAAGAAGAAGAAGGAGAGTTTTGAAGAAGGTGCGTGCATAAATTTCGAATAAAAAAGTCCAATAAATTGTTTAATGAACTTATGTGACATTTAACATAGGTGTCCAAGGGGTCAACCCCCCCCCCACCTCGATCGCCGACCGCAAGAGGTCCCTCAGTCCCCATTGTGGCTCGAAAATTTTAATAAAATTTGAAAAAAATGATAAAGAATTGAAGGAAAAAGAAGAAAAATTCATACGATCGACTTTTCCGACAATTATAAACAAAATAGTCATTCGAAAGAGGTTTAAAAAGTTGGAGAAATTAATTTTGGGAGAATTTTTGACAGTATTTTCCTCAAAATTTTGTTGCGATGACTTCTTTTAACCTTGGAGATGGAGATTGCCGGAAAAGTCGATCGCACAATAAAATAGCAGTAAAAAATTGATTATTTTCATTTTAAGCCATTTTTTCGGTTTTTTGGTCGATCGCACCCAAAAAGGCCTACAACAGGGGGGGGGGGGGAGGGGGTCAAACGCCGATCGCGAGCCCGAGGGGCAACACCCTCCCCCCTTGGACACGTATGACATTTAAGTTGTTGTTGATGCACATCTGCGCAACAAGGCGGCACCCCAGCAACACGTTGCAGTTGCGGAACAAGTTGAAGTTGAACGTGTCCAGCCGATTCCGCTGCCGCCACCACCGGTGATGACCGAGTCGCGCTTGGCGTGTCGCCTCAGTGAACTTCATCTGAGCCCGGAACTGAACAACGGGGAAGCAGTTCAAGTGGTTGTTGAGGCACCGAAACAGCAAGGAGAAAAGTCGGAACCGGGGTCGGGCGAGGAGGAGTCGGACGTGGAGATTTTGGAGGTAAGGATAAGGACATAGGACACTAGGCAAGTAGGAAATTTTTGGGGTTGTCGGGTATATGGTTGGGGTTAAAAAACGAGTTGAACTTACAACAAAAACTTAGAAAATTACGAGATAAAAATAAAGAAAAAATTTCTTATAAAGGCTGAAATTTTTAAAAATTGTAGTTTTAATTTTGTTTAGAGCCAACACTCACCGGCAAAACCCGGTGCAGTTCAGCTGGGCAGCAAACGCAAGTTGGATGAGGCCGAGGAGGAGAAGCAGCTGATGGAGATGAGCACCCACACCGCCGTGGAATGGAAGCCACAGAATGGAGGTTGAATTTTTTGAAATTTTTTTATACGGAACAAAAATTGGCTAATCTGGCAATGATGAATCTGTGCAGGGGTTCGAAATTGGTCAAACTGTGGGCCAATGCCTGCCCATCTCCAATTGAGTTATCGGATACTCATTCGGTTGGGCAGGTAGAAAAACAGCACATACTGAGCCAAAAATAGAAAATTCGTGATTTTTATGTATAATTTTTTATTAATCTCCAATAAAAAAAATAGGGCTGTTGACATCTGTGGGTTTAAAATATTAAATTTCTCAAAATTCTTTGGTTTTTTAAGATCCGAACGAGGCGTTTGATTTGGACGTGTCCTCCTTGTCGTCGTCGCGCACTTGCCACTCCTTTTCAACAAGTTCATCATCCGCTTCGTCCGATGAGGACGGGTCGGGCTGGATGGTGGTGAAGAAGGAGTCCTTCAAGAAGCTGTGCGACTTCTACGAGAAGCGCCGTCGCTTGGAGAAGGACACCGCCGATCCGTTCGCTGCCCAACTCGAGCGCGAGTTCCACGAGGCACTGGCAGCCATTGCGGAGGACGAAAAGGTGTCGCCGAGCGGCGAGCAAGGTTTATTTTTCGAAGAAGAAAATCTAAGGTTTTCAAACTTTACTGAAATCGAATAAATTGAAATTTAAGTAAATTAAAAATAAACAAAATAAAACATAAACATTATTTTAAAAAATTAGACAAATCGAAACCCGTGGTGCAGAAGGGCTCCGCTGCTGACGAATTGAAGGAGGGACAAATTGTGGACTTTGGTGATGAGGTAAAATGGAAAAAAGTTACCTAATTCAATTTAAATCCAAAAAATTAGGTTGTCAGCGAGTGTGCGCACCAAGTGATTATGCGCGGAGTGTGTGCCAAATGCGGTCAGGATTTTCGCAAGGTATATTTCGTTTTTTAATTTTTTCATCATAAACAATTATATTATCCAAAATTATTGTAAATGAAGAGAACGGACAATAATTTCCGGATTTTCAATTTATTTAAAGTATTTTTGGTTGATTTATTTCGGTTAAAAAATTGTAAATCATATTCAAAATTCAAAACTCTTAAAATACTTAGTCGAATTTTTTATTTATTTATTTTTTGCTCAAATCTAAAAATATTAACTGAAAAGAATAATTTCGATTCCAATCCAATTATTTGATTATAACAAAAAAAATAATTCAAATTTAAGCCGAATGAATTTGTTGGCCCATCGGCCAACTTCATCACCTATCCGCTTGTGCCTATTGTGGGAAACGAAGGAGTTGTAGAGCACCAGGCACAGGGAGATGCTCATCAGCCGAAACCGAATGGTAAAATTACAAAAATAAATAAAATATTTGAATTTAAAATAAATGAATTTGAATTTAGCTGAACCGCCGCAACATCTGTACCCAGTTTTGGTGGTGCCGCAACAGCAGAATCAGCAGGAAGTGAAGAAGAAGCCGCAGCAGGACGTGTGCACCGCCGGAATGCCCTATCCGGGCCATGTGAAGGTGTCCGGTGGACCGCACAGTTGCCAGTGCAGCTGGAAGCACCAAAGTATAAATTTACATAAAAATAAAATTATCTCCTCTACTAGTGAAGGAGATGATGTCGAAATTCACAAAACTGAATTTCTCAAATTTATTCATAAAAAACATGAAAAAGTTAAAATTCATATTTCAAACATGGTATGACTGAATTTATTGCTGAAAATTTATTGAAATTTTATAAATAGATAGGCTGAAGCACAATTATCAAGTCTTTTTAGCATATCTTTTTTACATAATAGCACTCTTTCGGTTTTCGGCACCTAAAAAGTTTTTTTTTGTAACAAAAAGTGCCAATTTCGCATTTTTTTGAAGATTTGGTTGTGCAGCGTGTTGTGGACCAGCTGGTGGACATGGGCTTTGACAACTGCAACGGGTGGCTGTTCCGCATTGCTGAGCAGGAGGGCACGGAGATGGACCGCATCTTTGCCGCAATCGACGCGGACCCGATGTACTCGGCGCGCATCAGTCTCGAGTGAAGCAAAGAAGAAGTTTGGATTTTTGTGGAAGAAACAATATTTTTCCTGGAACCTACATACAATATTTGTCGTGCTGATCCTTCCACCAATTATTATTTTCATTTTATTTAGTCTTAGTCTGAATATTTTCTCTAAAAACATTCAATTTTATCTTTAAAATCGTGTGGAACAATCCAATGTTTGCTAATAAGTATCTTAAATTTGGATTTTTAGTTTAGCGCGTCTGATGAATGAAAGCGATCGATCGAATATATATTTTTCCAATTATCCAAAAAACACATTCTGATCATTTAACCTGCTGCTGAACATTTTCTTCCCATTTGATAAACTATGTAAATTGAGCACTTTATATAAATATTTTTTGTTTGCTGAATAACTCGTTTGCATCGAGGATATATTTTTTATTTCTATCTAAATTGAGTTACTAAAAAATTAGAGAGAGGCATCGGGTAATAACCAGCACAGCAGGGTTGCCGCTGGTCGGCAAAAAAGTCGGGTCGTCCGAAAATTCTTCAGGTCGGGTTTTGGGTCGCGAAAAACCCGGGTTTTGGGTAATTTTCTGATATTTTTCCTTCAAAAAATTCCTTCGGTCGGCAAAAAAAGTCTGGTTTCGGGTCGTCCGAAAATTCCGGTTCGGGTTTCCCTGCAGCACAGTAGGGTAAATTCATCGCCACAATATATTATATGTGTTTATTTTTAAAAAAACTTCAGTTTTCTTTTTCTCGCTTCCTTTTCTCTCCTTTTTTAAAATACATTTCCAATTTTTGAATGTTGGCAGTAGGTTTGGCGGTCTGGCGCATATTTTTTTAATGGAAAAATGAAAAATGCCATGCCGTGTGTTTGCTAATTTTGTTGACCTCACTCAGTTTTAAATTAAAACAAATAACTTTTAATTTCATTTCAATTGACGAGAAGTATATTTTACCTAATTTTCTGTTGTCCGATTTGAATTATCTTTCAAAAATTTGGTCAAATATAAATTGTATTTTAGTTGCTTTATATATATCGAGAAAAATTTGGCAGCAAGATGGTTTTATAATAATCGTCAAAATAGGAAATGGAAAAATTTAAAATAGGTCGATGCTTTGTTCTGAATTCTGATAAAATGTGTAATTTTACAGGAAAACAAATGAATTTTTCGAAAAAGTGTAGAAAATTGTGGAAACGATTTTTTCACAAGAAGACAGAGTCCGCTGGCGATGACGATAGTCGGGAAGTTCAATCTGCTCAGGAAGTTCAGGTTAAATACACATGTTTTAATTAGCCGTGTCACAAAAATCGTATACGAATTATCTTGCAAAAATCTAGTCTGCCTAGCAAAATGGCAAAAATCGTAATTTTTTAATGTTTTAATAGTTTAGGTAGGTGTAGGTATCTAGGTATTATCCATGATTGTATTTGAAAAAGGCATTTGCTGGTTGATTTATAAATTTTTAAGCATCACAGAAATCTTAATTAATCTAACGAATCTTATCACTTATTTATCAGGGGCGTAACAAGCTCATGCTCAAAATTTTCGCCTAGCCTTTTTTCGGTGTGACGTCATATTGGAAAGAAAACGCGTTTTTTTAAAGAAAAATGCTAAATCTTAAATGTTTTAAAAATGTCAAAATAGGAAATGGAAAAATTTAAAATAGGAAATCGGGACATCGAGGGTCGAGGAGAAAATTTGCATATTTTTTTGCCAACAAAAGGTTCCGCATTTGAAAAAATTTCGACCCTTCCGAGCTTCCGACGGTTCGAGGAGCTCGTTAATCTTGCTAAGAATTTTAATCTAATCCTTTCCTTTGCCTTTTAGGGGCTTGCTCGTGCTCCTCGTTGTCTGCCCACCGAGTTGTTGGCCGAGATAGCGGAGTGCGTGCCCCACCACCGAGTTGGACTCACCAAGCTGGTGACCAGCTACAGCTCGTGTCCAGTCGGTTTGTAATATTACACATTGGACAATGAGAAGACATTTTACAAAAATTTTAATTAAATCCAGATCAGTATAAACGGGTCCGGATCCGGAAAGAATTGTCAATTTCAAAAAATTATTAGATACCAGGAAGTTGTTACCGAAACAAGTTTCTTGTCCCCCTTCCTCTTGAGCTTGCTAACAGGCCCATATCCCCATATCCGGGGGTTGGAGAATCTGCCCCCACCGAAATGCCAAAATTGAAAAAAAAAATCAAAAAATTTCAAGTAAAATAAGCGTCTTTTACTTTTAATTTTCCGGAATAGCTTAAAACGGTCTAAAATCTTAAATTTTCGTCGCGGCGCCTGCCTGTCGGCGCCGCATAATTTGTCTATTTTCACTTCAAAAAATGTCCAACTTCTTTAACAAAATGTAATAATTTTTTAAAACACGCCTATAGGCACCGTCTGTCACTTTTTAAATACAATTTGATTTAGAAAAGAAAAAAATAAATTTTCTATAAGCAAAAAATGGAATTTTGGTCAATGAAAATTTCAAGTTTCTTAATGAAATGTGAATAAAAAAATGAAATGTTAATTTTTTGGCAGCGCATATCATATCGGCACTGCCTGCCACTGCCAGTCCCCTTTCCCCATTACAAAACAATTTAATAAGAGTCAAAACTCAAAAATAAGCAATTTTCTTAGCAAAATATGGCCAATATTTTAAAATTTTTCTCGAAAACAAATTTTCTCTCCAAAGCAGGCCTTTTATATGCCAACACCCTTCGAAACAGGTAGTATATAAATAAAGCCAATATATTTGAATAAATTATTTTGAGACTTCCTGCAAAAATGGCCGGTGATATTTTGGTGATTAAAGCTAATTTGGACAAAATTTTGCTAGCACCATCGATTTCAGAAGAACCAGATGATGAAAATCACGAGTTGCTTGGTGAACCAGAGCAAATTGATCTTTAAATTTGTATTGCTTCTTTTTTATCAATATTTTAAACAATTTTGAAAAATCACAATTGTCTTAGAAAAAATTTCACTACCCGCGGGTACCCGCGGGCGGGTACCTAGAAATCTGTACCCGCACCCGTACCCGCGCCTTCCATACCCGCCATACCCGTATGCGCGTAATCCCATACCCGCGTACGGGTAGCCAACCCTAATATAAACTGGTAACCGGTTTCCGAAAACCCTTAACCTAGGCTATTAAGAATAAAATAATTTCAGCGCGCCCTTGAAATCTTCTAAAAATATTAATTTAAAAAATAATTAATTTCATTTAAAACTTAATTTCAGTTTCGAAAAAATATATGTTTTTTAAAAAATTTAAAAAATTTGCAATTTTTTGTTTAAAAATGGCACAAAATAGCATTTTTCGCTCATAAATAGCCATTTTCCTTTTAAAACTAAAACACGAAAATTCAATGTAAGAATGCATATTTTAAGGAAAATTCACCCCTAAGAAAGAAGAAATTATCTGACCAAAAGAAGAAATTATCGGACCAAAAAATACGCCAAAAAATTCCCCCTTAAGGGGGGGGGACTTTTTAGAGGGAAGGGACTTATTTCTCAAAACCCCTTTTAAAGTATGGAGTTTTTAGGGGGGACTTTTTAGAGGAATTCGGTAATAGAAAAATACGAAATTAGTTGCCAGTAAAAATCCAATCAAATTTTTGCAAACCAAAAGGGCGACCTTTTGTTTTGCAAATTTTTTTGTTTTAAAATTGCTTTAAAATATAATTTAGAGTTGAAAAATCACAAAAAATGGGTTATAAAATTGAACAAAAAAATTGATTAGCTACAACGCGTTGAAAATACAGTAGTTTATTTATTAATTTATTTATCATTTAATTGTAATTTTTGCCTTTTTTCTCAAGAAATATGGTTAAATTTTGTACAACTTTATTTATCATATTGTTGGCACTGTTTCTTGATGTTGAGATAACACGCGGAAATAAACCCAGAAAGGGCTACAAAAAGATACGCGAATGGGAATGGGGATTTAGCAAACCAAAGATCTCAAAGCGCGAAAAGATGCAAAGTGCGAAAAACAGCAGCAACAATGCAGAAATGCCGGGATGGATCAGAACGTATGGCAAAAATATATGGCAAAAATAAGGCAACAGTAGCGGATCAGCCGATGAACGATGATTATCTGGGTGAGATTAGTAATGTATAAATAAAATGCAATAAAAATGTCGGGCAAAATGGAAGGAAGAGAGGGATCAAAGTTGGAGGATCAGAATCCAATCGGATCCCGAATTTCCGAGTTTTTCTCGGCTTGGATCACATATATCTGAATCTTGCAAATCGAATCGTGGAAATCTGATTCCAGTTATCCGCTATTGAATCATGGATGAGTAAATAACAATAATTTTTGGATCTCCTACTCCTAACCTGTAATTTGGTGTTGGTGTTAGTGTTATTGAAAAACCTATAGATTCCTAACAATTTGTAAAAAATGGACAAATTTTTCTAAAGATCTGATAAAAATCAATTTTTGATTTATTACTTTTGCAAATGCAAAAATTTATAAAATTTGCAATTTTTTAATCAAATAAGCTATAAAAGCAACATTATTAATAAAAAAATGAAAATCTTAATATTTAAAAATGATATTTTTAATTCCTGAAAAAATAGAAAAAATACTCCCTGAAAATCATATTTTTATGTCTCAGTCCCATCTCCCAATTAGCCCCAATTTCCGTTGTAAAATAACAGTTCTCGAATTTCGTTAATTAATTTTATTTTTAGTTTCAAACATCCAACAAAATGATGACAAATCAGAAAAATGTGTTGCTTCACCGACTCGGTTCGTTTCAAAATGAAACGAACCGAGTCGGTGAAAAGTCGAGGAAAGTCAATGATAAGTTTCGGCTTTTTTTCATCTTAGATTTTAGAATAAAAAACACTGAAATTTTAGAAGAATGCAGTCAGAATGTATTTTACGATAGGTATTGCGTAAAAAATCCCTTTTAATTATTTATTCTGTTAAAAATATTTTATGAGAATAATTCAATTTTTAAAGGTAAGTTAAATTTTAGAGAAAATCAGTTTTTGTTTTCGATTTTTCGGTATTTATAGGTTTTATTTGGTAATCTGTCCCGTACAATCTAGTTTTCAAAATCATTTTGCTATTTTTATTTAGTATTTGTTGCACCAAATGCTGAATAAATTTCTTTTTGCTGTTACTTTATTTATTTTATTTATTTCAGATTTTCGTTTATTTATATAAAAATTATTAACTACGAGCGGGTGAGGGTGGGTTTATTTTTAAAACGAGGTTTTTGTTTTCAATTCAATACCGCATATTTACTTTATTTAACATTATTATTATTATTTATCTAAAAATCTTTGGCATTGTGTATGTCAGACCATATTCCAATTTTAGGATACAGTGTCATCATCATTAGCATTCGTTGCTTGAAATTTCTAGGCCATCAAACCGCGGGTACCGTGGCACATCACTGTCACTGATGGTGATATCCTTCTTCATTGTGACGGTGGAGGCCTTCGTAATGTCCGGCATCTTATAGTTGGAGGAACAGCACTTAAGAAATGAAAAGTATATTACCCATTTATTTGTTAGACAACAATCTTTGGTTCAGCTTTTTAATACGCAATGCTATAAGTCATGAATTGCTCAACCAAATCATTTATTTTCTGCATACATTTTTTCACATATTTTACGCGTTAGCACATTT
>JAQIYK010001252.1:0-10298 GCA_034700465.1 Rotylenchus robustus | reverse complement strand
GAAGGTTCCAAGGGAGTGGCCTGAGCGTTGATCAAACTCAACTACCCCAGCCCCCACGAGGGGGCTGGGGGGCGAATCTGTTTTTTGGCTCCAGCAGAGAAAAGAAAAGAAATAGCTTGGCGTTCTGTTTTGGAGCCAAAAAAAAAGTTTGTTTTTTGTCTTTTTTTTAAAACCTTTTCTCTATAAAAAATATGAAATATCTAGGTTTTGCGCACCATGGGTGAGAGAAATATATCCAAGCTCTCTCTCATTTTTACACACTATTTTATATCTATCCAAGGAGGAGATTTATAGGCAGTACCCACACATTTATTAGTATATTGCCCATTTGCCATGCCCATTTTTAAATTTCATTTTCCAGTATCCAATCCACTATCATCCAAATCCAACTTTTCAAAAATTGTACATATACATTACATGTAACACTTTACCTTATGTCGACGCTCAAAATCGGTCGCAATGAGATGCAAACGGCCTAGAACGTCCTCAAACTTGCGAAAAAGTACTATTTGAGTGTTTTTGGAAATTTCAAAAAATCCGAAAGAATTCGATTTTTCGGCCCACCCAGAATTGAACCAGCAACCTCCAATATCGTAGAAAATTGGTGGGAAAAACACAAAACTACAGAATTATATAATAAACTATCGCATATGATTTGTTTTTTGGATCGTTTGGAGCATATTGAGACTAATTGTGATTGAAATTGAGGGTTGCTGGTTCAATTCCGGGCCGAAAAATTGATTTTTTTCGGAATTTTTTAAATTTCCAAAAACACTCAAATAGCCATCCACTTTTTCGCATTTTTAAGCATATTTATACAATAATACAATAACAATACATATGTAGATACATAGGTTTACATATCTCTGATCGGATTCAAATTTTAATCTTAAAGAACAACATACATTAATATGCGACAGAAAACTTACGTGTTAGCTAAAGCAATTCTGGAACGAAAGGATGTTTTGTTCGGTTTAAATGAAAGTGTTGTTAAACCGCATGCAATGAAAGAAAAAGAGGACGCATGGGAAGCAGTACGAATTGAGATGATGGAACAGGGATTTACAAATTTTGAACGTAAATCATGGCGCGATGTACGTAATCACGACTGGCAATACTTGCGTAGATCAGCAATGGCAAAATACGAACATAACCAAAGAGCCGGAGTTGAACCAATCCAATATAATGAGGTACTATTAACTTATTAATTTATACTTTTGGCAGTTGTTGAATAATTTGAAATTGGTCAGGTGGACAAACTTGTTTTCGAAATCATGGGAAGTGAAGTATCCTCTTCGCAACAATTTGACAATTTCAATTCGACAAATTACTGCAACTGGTTGAATTGTGATAAGCAACAAAAAACTACAAGCGAGGCAGCCGATTCTTCATTCTTTTCAATTCCTCAAACAACATCTGCAACATTTACAAACGAACAGCAACAGCAATTGAACTCAATTTTGAACACAGCAATTGCAAAAACAACACTCAGCCGCAAACTGTCTTGGAATACATCTTCACCTGGGGCAGAGTCACCGGGAGAAAGAAACTGTCTTAATGAAAGAAATGGTAATATATTTTTTTCTTAATTCGAATGATTGAAAAGAGATTTGTTTTTAAAGAGTATGCACCTACCAGTGACATTCAGGCAAACTTTTTGCAAAGTATAATAAAATCTACGCAGTTGGTTGAATCAATGCAGGCCTCCAATGGTTTTGATTGTAATGATTTTATTCCTCAATCTTCTGTCTCTCAATGCGCGATTACTTCGTCGAATCGAAAGCGTCCACATTCTTCATCGTCTGCAGGCACTAAATCAGCTGAGGAAGAAATAAACGAAGCGAAGTTCCGACTGGTTTTATTACAATTAAAGAGGGAGGAAATAATGCTGCAGCAGGAACAATGCAAATTGGTACAAGAAAAGGCAAAAGTTCGCCAGGAAGAAGCAAAAGTAGAGCTATTAGAGCTTCAATTGGAAGCTGAGAGACAGAAAACTAATTTACTCGGTCTTCGAAGACAATGAGAGTGGTTTTCTTTTGTGATCTCTTTTAATATTAGACTTTAACAAAAATCAACATATTTTGAAATGTATTGAAAAGTTTTTCTTGGAATAATAGTAATGATAATAAAGCTTACATCTTAGTTATTGTTTTATATATAAATGTGGTATGCGTTTTTGTATTACTTATATCTTTTTGTATGATCCTTGAATTTATTTACTATTATCACAAGATGGATTCATCGTTACAAACTCCTATTCTACTGATAAATAGCGAAGAAAAAGCAAAAAAAGAAACAGCCCTGAAAAAATGCACATTGTCAGTCGAGGGCATGACTTGTTCTTCCTGTGTGGCCACTATCGAGAAACAGATAAGCGCCATACCGGGTATGTGTTGCTTTTAGTATATATACGCACGTAACGTTGCCTACATTAAAATTAAAACTGCAGTGCGGGGTCGAGATGCACTAATTTTTCCCTAAAAAATAGCAAAAAGAAAGAAAATTCACCGTTAAAACCAAATAAAACTAATTTCTCTTAAGGTGTTCACTCGATTAATGTCGTTTTGATGTTTCTAAAAGCGGATGCAATTTACGACGACAATATAATAAGTGCGTCAGAAATTGCACATGCCATCGACGATTTGGGTTTTCCCTGCCAAGTTATTAATGACTCGGCGAATAATAATGAGAAAGTGCATCTGCTAGTGAGTTTGTTTTAGTAAAATGTTTTAGTAATATAATTTATTTTTATTGTTTTTAATTTTGTCTAATTCAACCATATAAATTAACATTTGAACCAAATGATCAGACGAATAACAAAATTATTTTTTGATTGGCGGCATGACTTGCTCATCGTGTGTAAGAAGAATAGAATCACACACTATAGCCCTGCGAGGAGTTGAATCCTGCACAGTTTCATTGCATACATCGGTCGCCACAATTGAGTACTCTTCTGCACTTACTGGTCTCCGTGATATCATAGATAGAATACAGGTATACATGTAATGCACCGTTTCTTCGATTACCAACTTTTTTTGTTAGCCATAAAGTTTTCAATTTATTGATCATACGTGCGATGAGGGGGGACGCTTGGGTCCGATACGAGTCACCTTTTCATCGAAAAATTTGCGCCTTAGGCGCAGCGACCTTTTTGCTCTTCGCTCAACAAAATGTCTTTTACATTGGAATATGTGTGGGTTTGGCGGTGCCGATAGGCGCTGCCGAGAAAAAAAATTCGATAGGAAAATGGTCATTTTTTTGAATACCCAAATGACTCGTTTATTTTCGGCGGCTTTCAGCCACCATTCGGCGGCTTTCAGCCAGCCATACATATTTACGAATGACTTTCCTTTTTCCCCGTACGATTGACGATCGAGACCCCCCTGACCCCCCTTTGCTAGGGTATGCACCGATATACGAGTCACTTACTCAAAATTTTTTAATTCGACGTGTCTGGGAGCGGACAGTCCCCCCCCCATCGCATCTATGTTACTGATTAAATTTGGTTTTTGTTCGTAACAATAACAAATACACCAAGTTACCAGAAATTAAAAAATAAACTGATAAATTTGTATTATTGATTTTTAAAATTCAGTCATTGGGCTATAGTGCTGAATTGGCTTCACACGATAATCGGTTAAAGCGGTTAGGGCATGAGGAAGAGATTGTGAGATGGCGCACTTCATTCCTCATTTCTCTGATATTTGGGGTACCTGTGATGTTGTTGATGGTTTACTACCATTGGATCCTCAAAACACCTATGCATCCAGAACGACAAGTCCACATATTTGTCCCGGCACTTTCGCTGGACAACCTCATTTTGTTTATCCTTGCCACACCTGTACAAGTGAGTAAATTAATCGCACCTTATGTTTTATATTGAGCATTTTAGCTCTTCGGAGGTCGCAATTTTTACACGCAAAGTTGGAAGGCACTCAAACACAAAACGGCAAATATGGATGTGTTGGTGGCACTTGCCACTTCAATTGCTTACGTTTACTCAGTTTTCGTTATTTTGGTCGCAATTCTGCTTGAATGGCCTTTCAGCCCAATGACCTTTTTTGATGTTCCTCCAATGCTATTTGTGTTTATCTCATTGGGAAGATGGTTGGAAAGCAAAGCAAAGGTTTTACTTGTGAATGTTTATCTTAAATTAAAAATACGATCAGAATTTAATTTCTAATCTCTAATTTTAATATTTGTGCAACTTTGTTTTTTTAAGGGTAAAACTTCCGAAGCACTGAGCAAATTGATGTCAATGCAAGCAAAAATGGCCATTCTGATCACCAGAGATGAGAAAAGTGGACAAATCCTTTCTGAGCGTGGAATAGACACTGAGTTGGTGCAGAGAGGGGATTTGATCAAAGTTATGGCTGGCGAAAAGATCCCCGTCGATGGAATTGTAATTGAAGGAAAATCTACGGCGGATGAGTCTTTGATCACTGGAGAGTCGATGCATGTTATCAAGAAACAAGGTTTTTGTGCTTTGCGATACACAATCAGAGGTTAAACCGGGCCGGAAATTTCCGGCCCGGTTCAACCTCTGTACACAATTTAAAAATTGCCGTTTATCAAAATCCTCGATTAAAAAAATGTAACATTAATTCAAATCAGCAAATTTTCTAACAACGTCACTCATTTCATAAATATTTTATATTTTAAAAATTTATTTCGCTGCTTTAAATTTCATCTTTATAGATTTTTATAATGGGTTTAATTTTTTAAGGTTCTCCGGTTATTGGTGGTTCAATTAATCAATCGGGTCTATTGATAATCCAAGCTACGCATGTTGGACATGATTCAACACTTTCCCAAATAGTTCGTCTCGTAGAAGAAGCACAGTCTTCAAAGGTTTTCTTTTCGCCTAATTACTATTGTTAAATGTCGTTTTATAAGGCTCCATTGCAACAAACAGCTGATAAAATTGCCGGATACTTCGTCCCGTGCATCGTCTTGTTCTCTTTTCTTACATTTCTGGTTTGGTTGATTATTGGCGCTGTAAAAGATGAAGGCATTCACGATGCACCAACAAACACTTCACATTTATTAGTGTACTTCATTGGTCGCTCTTCAATAATTACAATTTTATTTTTTAGTCCAATTCCTCAATCACATAACAGCAAATCAGTAGAGGATTGGGAATACATTTTGCGAATGGCTTTTGAATATGCGATTACTGTTTTGGCGATCGCATGTCCATGCTCTCTGGGATTGGCAACACCAACAGCCATAATGGTTGGTGAAAAAAATGAAAAAAATCATTTCATAAATCATCATTTTAAATCATATCATTTTTATGATTTTATCATTTTTAATCACAATGCCAAACATATATAAAGGTTGGCACCGGAGTGGGTGCACGGAATGGAATTTTGATCAAGGGTGGCGAGCCGTTGGAACAAGCTCAGAAAGTAAGTTTCTAGTGTCGTACCAAAAGGACATTTTGCTTTACAAATTACATATACATTATTTTTAGATACGAACAGTAGTATTTGATAAGACTGGAACAATAACTGAAGGTCGTCCACGCGTTGTCAAGCTGTTCATTACATTCCCGATCACACAACTCTCCATTCACCGCTTGGTTATGTTATTGGGAAGTGCCGAGTCAAATAGCGAACATCCAATCGGCGCAGCAATCACCCATTTTGCCAAAAAGGTTGTTTGATAATAGTAAAGATATAAATTATCGTCAAAACTTTTTCCTTTAGTTTTTGAAAAATGATCGGTGGGCGACTATTTCCAAGTTTAGAGGTTCAGCTGGTTTTGGTCTTTCTTGTGAAGTTACAAATCTGTCTGATGTATTAATCGAATCAGTTGTAAATGCGTCTGAACAAGAATGGTCCAAGATAAAATTAAGCGGCTTACCTTCACCTACAAATAGCAAAGGAAACGAAGTTGAATTTGTCTCAATTGCCCAAAAGGTATTAAAAATTGGATATATCATGGTGATGAATAGCACCGTAGCAAACAAACATCAAGAAAAATGATATAAACTTTAATTTAATAGTTTTATTTGTAGGCAATTATCGATGAACAAGAGGAAAACTGGAACACTCTGGAACAGTACACGGTACTTATTGGGACTGAGAAGTGGCTGGCAGAAAATAATGTCCATATTGATGAGTCCGTCTCAGAAACATTGTCAAGCGAACGACAAGCTGGCAACATTTTGACACTTTGCGCTATTAATGGTTTGTTTGTCCTTTTATTTTTCAACTGTTTTTGAATAGCTTATAATTTGCAGGGAGAGTAGCGGCCTTGATTTGCATTGTGGATCAAGCAAAACGTGAGGCGCCTTTAGCAATTTGGACATTGCATCGAATGGGAATGAATGTTGTGCTGCTGACGGGAGACAACGCAAAGACTGCAGAAGCAACTGCCAAAAAGGTGGGGAATTCCATTATTTTTTATTTATTTTTATTGTATTTGCTTAAAGGTTGGAATCAGTGAAGTGTATGCGGAAGTGTTGCCGAACCAGAAAAAGGACAAGATCAAACAGCTCCAGGTGTTATGACCACTAATGTGTAGACATTTGTTGTTGTTGTAGGACAGCAATCGCAATGTGGTGGCAATGGTGGGCGACGGAGTGAATGATAGTCCCGCACTGGCGGCGGCAAATGTTGGAATTGCGATCGCCAGAGGGTCCGATGTGGCCATCGAAAGTGCTGGGATTGTACTTGTTAAAGTGAGCATACAGATATAATTTGATTTTACTATATATATATAATGGTATACTCTTATTAGAACAATTTGATCGATGTGGTCAGTGCTATCCAATTGTCGCGCAAAGTGGTGCGTCGCATTCGGATCAATCTGTTTTTTGCCTTTGTTTACAATGCATTTGGTGTCCCATTGGCTGCTGGGTTGTTCAGCCCCTGGGGTGTGCATATTCAGCCATGGATGGCGGCAGCAGCAATGGCGATGTCTTCCGTTTCCGTAGTAAGCAGTTCGCTGATGCTGCGTAATTTCAGGTATCGGCTGATATTCATTTTGCCAAAATAAACGTATGTTTTTTAATTAATTTTATAGGAAACCAAACGTGCACTCATTGTCGAGCACAGAGTTCAAAAGATACCGAAAGAACATTTCCGATCAAACATATGTCCAAGTTTATAAGGGATTGAGCCGGAGAGAAGGGAAATGCAATACTGAACAAACAGACTTGGAGTGCATGTCATCTCGAAGTGAAAAAGAGAAGAGAACGGGAATTGGCAACATACGGTGGAAGGCGAAGGGTGCAACAAAAAGTCGTTCTCCTCCACATTCTTCCGATGACAATGGAACGAAGAAATTCGCGGACATGGCAGCATCCGAAAGGTTAGTTAAACAATTGACAGAGTGGCTAAAGGCCAGTTACGGTGGCACACACGTATGTAAAGAAGAAAAACATCGATTTAAATAAAGAAGAAAACATCGATTTATACATGTGCTTTTTGTCATCAGTTCTTTTAATCATTTGTGTTTGTTAGGTTTCTTTCAACCGATAATGAAAGTGATGACGATATGGGCCCGCTTGATGATAGAAGCACTCGGACCAAGTTATTTGCCCAAGCATGACGTACAATTTACATATTCAGAACACATATTACCTTCTCTTCATTAAGGTAATGATGGGATTTCCTCGCTGTTTTTAATTCATAAGTCCTTCCCTACATATCTGATTTTTATTTTGGTTATCAAACTACACACATCTACTCCTTCCTCCAATCCTTCATATATTTTTTCCTTTCGACCCCGGTTCGATGAATATTTACATTCAGCAGATTACCACCGATTTATCTTTCTGTCCATTCCTTACTGTCTTTTTACTTTAAATTGTTCTGTTTTCCCAACTCAGCGAAATATCTTTCCATCGGTTTAAGTCTCATTTAATCCGAAATAATACACTAATTTTCTCGATAATAACTTCCTAAAAGGATTAGGCGATTCTTGCCAGTTGCCCCATTTATTTGCCCCTCCCCCCCCCAAAAAACAGGCCACTCCAATAATCACAAACCAAAATTCGATATTTGTATTTTAAACGTTCATTCATTTAATTTTACACTGATAAGAATAAATTGTTAGTTTATTGTTTTCTGTGTGTTTTTAGGGGATGGATACGGTGGCAAACAAACAAAAAAGTTGGTGGGATGCACATTCGATTTTTATTATGAATGTGCTCCAAACTGTACAACCCATTGGGCCATTTGTCATCCTCACCATCCTTCGTCTTCCGGGAGTGATTTTTCTTTGGCTGCTCCGTGTACTGATGCCCTATAAACATGAGAATTACTGTATTTACCTCTGGTTTTGAGATAAATAACAACACCCCCCCCCCCCGCTAATTCCCCCCTTGGGAGGAGAGAGTTTGGCCCGCAAAAGCAGGGTGCAATCCATTTATAAAGGGGAGGGAGGTTTGAAAACAAATTCCCTTGTGATAAAAGTCAGGGAGACACTGAATGTCGAGTCTCCCTCCACCCCACCAAATCGCCAAATGGTTTTCTGGCTCCCAAATGCCCCTTCAGCACGTATTGATATTGACCCACCACTACCACCATCCCCCCGCCCCCCAATAGACCACCATTCCTGGAGGGAGGGAAAGGGGATGGAAAATAGACGGCGGAGTGTAGAGCAAAACACCGACCAAACACTTTGACTGACTGCATAAAAGGGCTGAGGGGCGTCGAACCCGTTGAAGTTGGAGGCCGCCACCGACGTGTAACTGTGTGGGTTGGGGCAGTATTACGGTGGTGCAGCACAGTACTATCACTATCAGGGTACGGTAGTAAGTGCACTTACGCGCCCATGTTCTCGTAGTACAGCCACTCGCCGGTGTCCATTTTGCGCATCTCCGTGTGGGTCTTCAAATAAATAAGGCACAAAAATGAATGGCCAACAACAAATTGGACACAAAAAGGACAGAAAGAAGATAGGCCCCGGGCAGACTCACCTCCACTTGGTCAAGACCATCCTTAAAGGGGAAATAGAAACAATTTAATGTTTTTAAACCAAAATAAAAGGAACAACAACGAAAACGAACACATGTTTGTCCCCAGATGATGGTCGGGAACAACTGCTCCACCACCGCCGCATGTTCATGTCCACCACCACCACCACTGTGCTCAAACAGGGGATGCCCTCGGGGCTGGAAGTGGTCGAAAAGGATGCAGTTGAACGACCCGTACACACCGTCGTTGATGTACAACCTGAGCAGAATGGGCAGAGTGTTTTCACGGGACACAAAAAATACAAAAAGAACAAAACGCTTTCCCCGACACATTTCCCGGACATATTTCCCATCCCCACACACATTGTTGGGGATTCCACATCCCCACATTTCCCGGACATATTGCAACTGCAACACTCACATGTACCCGTGGTCTCTCTGCTCCCCCGCCAGCTTCGTCACCCTCGACGCCGGCACTTTGTGCACGGCGATCACATTGGTGCAGAGCGAGACCGGCGAAGAACCGAAGAAGCGACCCTTTGGGGAGGGACTGGTTGGTTGGACACTTCTTACCAATTTGACCGGCTTTGTCTACCGGCTCGGCGATGATCTCAACTGCTGCCGAGTCGTTGTTGTCCTTCTCGCTGAATGGGAAGTAATCCGACAACGCGCACCGAATCACCGACACAATCTGCAACCATCAGGGAGGAGGGGGGGCATCAGGTCTAGTGCACTCATTTATTCTGAAAACGAAAAGTACCTTTTCAAATGTGATCTCGGCAGTGTCGTGTCCCGGAAATCCGCCTCCAATGTCCAACAATCTCATCCGATGGCCCATCGACGTGCCCAACTCGAACAGCTTCCTGGAAGCAGCAATTGCCACCCGAAAGGCCGTTGGGTCCCGGCAACCACTGCCGACGTGGAAACTAAAGGACCATTCTGACGGGATAATTGGACTTTGAATGGAATGGGCAGACGGACGAAATGCCAATCAGTTCCATGTCCAACTCGAGCGCCGCGTTCAGAAGATGCGGCGCCTCTTCCAATTCACAGCCAAATTTGGTGGCGAGCGGACATTGGGCGGTGGGGTCGGCGACAGCAATGCGAAGGATCAGTCTGAGGAGGGCGGAACGGGGGAACTAATTAATTAACATATTGGACCAATACCAATAAATGAACTGGGAAGGGGGGAATAGTATTCCCCGGGAAGGGGGATATTCCCCCGGGAAGGGGGATATTCCCCCGGAAGTTCCTATGGATGAGGAATCCCACTAAAATACATGCCGTATTCATTCTAATTGAGCCACCATCGGCCGGGGGAGGGTTGAATAATTAACCCAAGGATACGGTATCCCGTTAATATTCTTGG
>JAQIYK010001251.1:0-10298 GCA_034700465.1 Rotylenchus robustus | reverse complement strand
AAGCGCAATACGGAATACGGAACGGCCCAAAAACACGGAATTCCACGGAATCCGGAATGCGGAATACGGAATTTCGTCCAGCCCTGCTTCCAGCTCCCTCCTCCTCCACCTAACCCAATCTCTTCCCCTTTTTTTCTTCCCCTTTTCCGCCATTCTGTCCAACAAAAAGTCCAAAATCCGCCAGTAGACGTGGATAGAATGAAAGGATATTGCTTATCTATTCATATCCATACAACAAACAATGCGTCGTGACTTTTTTTGTTTTCGCGATTTAATGTTTTGTCCGTTTATCGCTTACGCGCGATGACGTCACCTCAACAGGTCTCAGCGACCAAACCCGCAATTTTGGTACGTATAACGTATAATTCCGCGCTGCTAATAGCAAGTTGTACAAGGTACAATAAGAACTACAGTATGCGGCAGCTTGACATACTGTACCGTATGCGTGTGATTGACTTACGTAAAAAATCCATTATTTTGGAGTACGGTAACAAATTGTACAGCAAGCCGACTTAAATGAGAGACTATAGTCTGCAGTCTGCACTGCTGTAACCCTCCCCTCCCCCCATTTTGATGACCCCTTCCCCCCGGCAAAGACCATAATGTTATCGACGATTCACTTAATTCCTCCGCCCTTCCCCGTCCCCAACTTTCTTTTTTACAATAGGTTTGTACCCCACTACCGTACCCACTTCCTCGTCCCCAACTTTCTTTTTACAATAGGTTTGTACCCCACTACCGTACCCACTTCCTCGTCCCCAACTTTCTTTTTTACAATAGGTTTGTACCCCACTACCGTACCCCCTTCCTCGTCCCCAACTTTTGCGTCAACAATTGTTATTATTGTGCCAACAACAACACTTCCTCCGTCCAATTAAATAATAATAATAATCTCTCCCCTTTCTCCTCTCCTTGGCAACCGCCCGAGGCCATCCATCCATAGTCATTCTTTTGCACAAATTTTGTCTTTTCTCCTTCCCTTTGGCTTTCGTTTTTTCGCCAAATGTTAAAGAGGAAAAAGTTAATTTAATCGGAGGAATTAATCACATTTTATTGTTGTTGCGCTGGCCAATAATATGTACTAAACACTGTAGTTGGCCTTATGTTGTTGTGCCAAAGGAAAGCATTTCCATTTCCATTTTGTTCGCCATAAACTAAAATTTGCGTATAGCTAAAAAATTCCACATTTAAAAACTTTTTTTGTGTTTTTGAACGTTATTTACGTTTTTTGGCCCCTTTTGGAGATGATAATAATCTGCCGATCAGTTCCAGCTGATTGTGTGCACATCTGCCAACCCAATTGAATATTCATTGCACCACCACCATCCCTTTCCCGTTCCGTCCCGTTCCATTCACAACTCTTTTAAACTCTTTTCAATTTCCAATTTTTCCCAATTTATCACTTTTTGTAAAGGCCGAACAATAAATTTGAGGAAACCGAAAGAAACCAACCAGTTAATAGTTCAAATTCAAATACGCAATACCTCGCCACTAAATGACCACTTTGATATGTTTAAAGTTTGGATTTTTAGGCCAAAAATACAGTACTAATAAGTCAATTTTGGCCTCAAAAATGCTTAATCAACAGCACTTTTTGAACTCGTCCTTCAGCAGCATTTTGCCCGCTCAACCACCGCCGATGCTCCTTCAGGCAAAGAATGAGCCGGAAGATGAAGGCATGGCCGACTTATTATGGACATTGGTCGATCAGCACAACAACTATCAGGTAAAGCAGAAGGGGGGGAACAGAACAACAACATGAACATGTTGTTGATCAACATTGTTTGCAGTTGTGCGAGAGGGACAGCGGGGTGGGGTCGACGGACGGATGCTCGGCCAAGCATTGTTCGGACACCGATGAACAACCTTTGGAGGCACTGTTTGTGGAGGAGTACATGCATGGCGGAGATGGCGATGAACTCCATACGCCGATGAAGTTCAAGCGGGACCCGGACGACGAAGATGAGGAGGAGAAGGGATCATCAGCAGAGACTGCACTGAACACAGCGGCGAGCTTGTCAAGATGTACGGTGTGCGGAGATGCAGCCACCGGGTTCCACTACGGCGTAAACCTTTAAACTATTTTCGAAGAAGTTCAAATTGTCCTGAAAATGCACTCGATTTGTCCTCTCATTTTATTGCCAATTTGTCTCTCCCCGAAGGTGTGTTCATGCAACGGATGCAAAACATTCTTTCGGCGCACAGTCATCGCGGGGCGCAAATTTGAGTGCAAAAAGGGCGGAAAGTGCCAGTTCGGCAGAGGCAAGTCACTACCGTAATCCAATGTGACACTACCGTAGTCTTTTGATATTTTAAGAATTGAAACATTCTTCAAAACGCATATTGCGCAACACATTGGTCATGATGATGTTGTGCAACAACATTTTATGCAACAGAAATTTCGACAAATTGTTCTAAAAATGTAAAACTACAGTAGTAATCCATTATATTGTGGTTAAAGATTCCGAAACTACCGTATCTTCTTCAATACCATCTTCTTCAGATGGTCGCTGTGCTTGCCGAGCGTGCCGATTTGATCGCTGCGTGAAGGAGGGCATGGATGAGAAGGGTGGGTTGGGTGATCAGCAACAACAGTAATAATCAATATGAATGAACAAAGACCAAACTTCAAATTTGCCACTTTCCTTAGACTTTAGACTTAAGTTGTGCCTTAAGTCCTCAATTTTCCTTTTTCCAGCCATCCAATACACTCCGTCCGCCAATTTGACCTTTTCCATTGCGCGTAAACGTTTTCAACGCCAGCAACAGAAGGGAGGGCGTAGTCGGACCAAGCCGAACCAAAAGATGGTGAGCCAAAATGTTGACGTTATTTGTTAATCACTGAATGATCTTGATATAAAAACTCGGAAAAACACCGTGTTCCAAGTACCGTAATATTCTCTCTCCGAGTACCGTATTCCTCTCTCTCTCTCATTTATCTCCAGTTCATTCTATTTTCGACCCTCCCTAATAAAAGGGTGATCAGATAGATATAATAGATCATTGATGATCATATTGATCAGGGTGATCATTGATGTTGTCGTTATTGTTGCTATTTCGTGCTTTTCAGGTTGATCCGGAACTGTTGCGCAATGGTTTCGAGTCCGAAGTATTGGCCACCATTGGTATTGCGCTTCGAATGGAGGAGAAGCTGAACCGGTTTGTCCAACAATACAAATACAGTATCTTGCAAACGGGCTCACTGGGGTCCTTACAGTACACGGGGTTATATATGGTAGGGAGGAATCCAAAATTAATCAACTGGGCTTTTCTGTCTACCCCGTACTCTCTCTCTCTCTCTCTCTTTTCTCTCTTTCTTTGTCGCGTAATATCTCTTTCCTTTCTTTGTCTTCGCTCTCTTAAATTATATTTATATTTTGCCATTGTTTTCGCTTCGCTAAATTTGATTTTTAAACTCATTTGATGAATAACAAACCCCTACCTTACACCTTACACTCATTGTACACTTTCACTTGTTCATCTCCCTACACCTACAGACTTCGCCAGTCCTCCTTCAGCCCACCCTACAAAACTGAACGACGCCTTCAAGAGGTTGTGGAAGTGCCCAGCACATTTGGGGACTGTGACAAGTATACGGTAACGAACTTAGAACACTGTATTTTTGGCACTTATTAGGGTACCTTTCGGTATCGTACCCTAAATATCGTTGTTAAAACATTGTTTAGGTACGGTATGCCAAAAAATACAGTATATCCATCCCATTTTCAGCTGATCCAACAATGGCCAACGCGACTCACTCCGTGTCAAGTTCCGGTGGAGGAATGGGCCAGTTTGGGCATCAAGCCGTGGCTTTACATGGATTCGTTTCTGAGCATGGAATACCTGAAGACAATGGACTTCTATCGGGAGTTAAGCCTAGCCGAGAAAATCGCCATCACCAAGGTACAAAAAAACGAAAAATTTGAAAAAATCGGAGCTGGAATTATCAGAGTGTGGCGGTGTCCAACTCGTGGCTAACCTCCGCCAGTTACTCGGTGAACGTTCGCTCTGAGGTCATCCAGGTACTGCTTGCCAGGCTTGGCAATTATTGTACAAACAGTACAGTACTTACAACCAAAAATTACAGTACCCGGACGGTTCTGTGCCATTTCAAAAGCGAACCGACCTCATTGGGCTGGAGCAAAAGATGCAGAAAGGTCTGTTCAATTGCAAATTCAAAATGCGAGTTGAGTTTCGACACGAATTTATTCAGGCGCCATTCCCGCCCTGCAAGCGCTGAAGCCGGACCAGGTGCAGACTGCACTGATCCGATGGGTTCTGATGATGAACGAAAGTGAGTTATACTCTGCCGAAATGTACAGTATCACAAAAATTGAGTTCAAAAAAAAGATCGATCTCGGAAATGCAAAGTGTTCATTTTCGATGGGACTTTTTGGTCAAGATTTTCTGGTTGGTATAGTCTCAAGTCTCAAATAGTGCTGTATTGGACCGAAAAATCCGAGGATATTCAAAACTTGAAATTGACACAGTCGAGAGATGTGAGCCAACAGTGGTTCGAGATCTAGACTCTGAAAAATCTGATAAAAATCCCAACATACCTTTTTTGTTATTCCATCATCAAATTGTTTTTCAGCATGCGACGGGCTTTCGGCCCAGTCTCGGGAGCGCATTGGCCGAGCACGTTCCAAGCTGACCCGCGTGCTGCTCATTTACCTTCAGGCAATTTTGACCGTTCAAAACGCGCCAAATTCAAACGACCAAATCGAACATTCCCCAAATTGTTCAGAATCGGTACGGTAGTGAGGCAGGCGTACGCCATTTTGCGGACTCCATGCACTTCATCACCAGCCTATTCCGTCTCCAGCAGGTACCGTAATAACCACCCAATTGTATTCACATTGCAACTACTGTAACAGCCCTTCAAAGTCAAAAAACTAATTTACCGTAACCATGTTGTTCTTTCTACCGTAACTCTACCGTAACCCTGTTGTTGTTCAGATTCAGCATAATTACTTTGTGTACCGTTGCTTTGTGCTCCAAAGGTCTGTCCGACTACAAATGTTCGCCGATTTTATGGAACTCACCGATCACTGACTTTCCTTTCCTTTTGATTTCTAAAAATTCGAAATTTATACATTTTTATTCGATTTTTAGACAAATTGTCTAATTTATTTTTTGCATATTTATTTTTGTATAATTTACAAATTGTGTTGATAAAATTCGGTGAAAAAGCAAAAAGGCAAAACGTTTTTTGGCAGACATACTGTAAGTGAGCATTACTGTACAGTCCGGAGTAAACTATCAAAAGTTCAATGTACTACGTTACAGTATGCCTAAAAACTGTATATATATATTCCCCATTACATTTTACTGTTAACCCTCTCTGGAAGTACAGTATGACGTAATACATTTCTGGCTTACAGTATGCAGTTTGGCAGGATAAAAACTAGTGCATATTATACGTGTAAAATATAATGTATATAATGTCTAACGTGTGTAAATGAATTGGAACAGTATCCGTCCAATTTCACAGTTCAATACAGTATTTTAAATGCTTAAAGTACAGTATGTCTAATAAGTAAAGTTTGCGTACAGTATGCCTGCTGGAGTATTAAAATGCCCTCAAGGCAATTTATTGACAATTCTGATCAATTATCGATCCCATCGGTCAACTTTTGATCCCATCGCTCAACTTTTGATCCCATCCGCTCCTTCTCCTCCTGCTCCGGAACTGTTCTCTCCGCCATCGGTGGTTGTAAATGCGCAAATTGGCCGGCAACTGCGCGATCGGTGAGCGTTGATCCCGCGAGATGGTCAGCTGGTCGCCTTCTCCGGCAGCTTCAAATTGGTCTCCCGTCAGTGGAGCATGAATATCAATTGGTGCAACAGGCACTTCTTCTGCCGAAGCTCCCCTTTGCGTCAAAGATACTGTGAAAACCCAAAAAATAGACTTTTGTATAAATTTGAGGTACACTTTCGAATATCGGTCCTGACCCTAATCTGGGTTTTGATCTTTTCCGTGTTGGGTGGAGGGACGTTCTCTTATAGGGCTAGATTTATGGTTTGGGTTTGGGTCTCGCATATCAGATAGCAACTCCACTTTGCTTTGAACTTAAAACATAAAGTGTACCTGGAGGGCTGATGTACGCGTACAGGTAGGGTTGACTGAAAAATCTTTTTAAAGAAGTCTTTTATTATATTACACACCTTTTTGTCTTCATCTGCTTAGTGTGCAGCTGTTGTTGTTGTTGATGCTGGTCCGGCACAGATATGGCACCTCCATTTTCAAATTTTGAATTTAGCACCAAATTGGCAAAATGTCCCTCACCGGTTGCCAATGCATTTGCTGGGCAGCGTAGATGGCCACATTTGGCCGAGCCGGGGTTGGCACCCGCCTCCTCCGGGCCAAGTGCCGAAGACGGCGAACCACCACTTGCTGCACTGCTTGAACTTGGTGCCAACTTGCCATGACCACCAATGCTCTCTTCGGTGGCACTTTCTCCGCTGGCCCGAGTCGGCCTGTCGCTCTTCTGCTGATGTTGGACGCTGTGGAAGGAAGTGTGGGCTGAAAATGGTGGTATATTCTCATCAGATGAAAGTTATTCGAGGTTAGGGGGGGAGTCTGGATTGCCCGAGCAAAAATATTCAAAAATTGTAAGGGTAGCTCTAAGTAGTCCTACTGTAGATACTACTACCAAATGGTGATACAGTATTCCAAGGTAAGTATCTGTAGTTGGTTTGTCTGACCCGACAACGTCGACACTGTGGTCCCGCCTCCGCCCGCCTTTTCCTGTTCCGTCTCCTCCTCCGCCGTGTCGATGCCACTGCTGGTCACGCCTGCATTGGCCAAATCGGCGAACAAGTTCATGTGGGACTTGCCGATGGCGTGGCCCTCGCTTTTGGGTCGGATGATCACGGGCGGGGACAGACCCACTTGGATCTAATGGTAAGTCGGGGAAGAAAGGGTACAAACTGACTGAACAGGACTGTACTAACTATTTCATACAACGGGGGACCAGGCACTTCGAAAAATACAGTACACGATCCCAACTACAGTACATGTTGGACAGGTGTCTGTCCTGCAACATCACCCACCACTTGGTCCTGTAACGGCGGTGGGGACGGGTGATGGTGGTTGGCGGAGGGTGGGCGGATCGAGGGAGGACCGGGCTCGCGCGTCGTCGTCGGCGGGGGAGCAGAAGGTGTGGTGGTGGTAACTGGTGGAGATGGAGGAGGAGGAGGAGGAAGAGGAGGAAGAAGAGGAGGAGGAGGAGGAGACAGTGTGGAGACACTTTCCTCGCCTGTGGACATTTGGGGAGGGGCAGGTAACGGTAATGGAATTTGTACCGTACTCGAGTACGGGTAACTTCTGACCACATTCTTCCGTTTTAATACGGTAACTAACCCCGCAATTTGTCCTTCTTCCCATTTTTCATACTTTCTATCTAATTTACCCGTTCCCTCACACCATTCCATGTGTACCTCGTCCAACTGAAGATGTTGCTGCTGATGGTGCTGATCCCGCCGGTTGCAGTTGTTGCTGGGACTGCCCCAAGGGGACCAACGGAGCAAAACCGGCACCGCCGCCTGCCGGCTTTAAGTGGTCCATCATTGTTTTTGGCGCATTGGTGTTGACCCCTAAAACGGAAATTTGATCAGACCTTTTGAAAAGTTACTCGTAGTGTACAGAGATTTTCAAAATAAAAAATCAAAACGCCACTGCACTATCATTTTCTACAGATAGCACCGAATTTTCTGATATTTTATACGATTTTTTGCGACCTGAGCAGATGACACTGACCTTGGGTGGAGACCACACTGCCCGTGCCAAAGTAGGCACCTTTGTAGGTGGCACACTCGCTGGTCGGGATGCACGCTTAAAGTCCAAAGTCCAACAGATCAAAGTCCAAACTCCTCCGTGATTACCTCCGTCATGCGCTCTCACAAATCCCCGCTTTGACTGGCACTCACACCTCGGCGGTTTGCACTCCTTGCGACATTTTGCCTTAAATTTACTTTTTTTTTCGAAAATTTTAAAATTTTTCAGATTCAAATTTTTCGGTTCAGTTTTCTATGGTTATTTAAGGTTTAAGGTTAAAGTTAAACTGACGATGAAGGGTTCTTTGCAGCTGCCCTCACAAGTCCCACACTCCAGGAACACCTCGTTGGCCTGACAGTCCTTTTGGCTGACACTCAATGCACTGGCGGAAGGGAGCAGTAGGAGGAGCAGTTCAAGGAGTATCTGAACGAGGGGAAGAGGAGGAGTTGAAGGAGTACAAAAGGGAAAAGATCAAAAAGTACCGAGTGGAGAAACAGAAAGTAGTGCAACGGAGGCGGACGACGCATTTTCTGCAAAAATGGATTTTTGGGAGAAATTTGAGCTGAAAGGGAAAAGAAAATCCAAAAGTCCGGGAAAAGCGAAGAAAACAATCTATTTTTGGTCGGGGCTTTCGATCCAACTCATCCGCCGAGCTTAAACTTAAGCCCATCCAAAATGCAAACTTTGTTTGTTTGCTCTGTTTGTTCATCGTCGCCGCTGGCAAAATGCCCCGAGGGCATCTCATCCCCACGGGGAGAGAATTTTGGGAAGGATTTGAATTTTAATCGATTCAAAAACAAATTTGGAATTGGATTTGAGAAAGATGAATGGACGGGGGAACGTACAAACGGTAGAACAATGTACCGTATTCTCGAGTCGCCCAGGGCGGAATACGGTACATACAGAGGGATACGGTATATCAGAGGAATACAGTAGGTATATACTGTATTCTTCTCATTTAACGACCTCAAGAAGGGATATGGTGCTGAAAATCGGAATACAACAGTTAAGGCATTTAGAATTTATCAATTTGAAAAAAGTCCAAAAAAATAAATAAAAAATAAAAAATTAAAGGAAACATTCTCCGAAGGCAATTTGGAAGGGCCAAAAAATGAAAGGCAATTTTGGGACTGGGAAAGGGACAAAGAAGAACAGAAAGAAAAACAGAGTGGATGTGCCCCGTGCCACTCCAACCAAATCAGCCACTCATCTGATCATCAACCCCCAACAAAACAAAGTTGAGTTGGTTGGGGTTGTTAATTCGAAGTCCAACTCCTTTTTTACACTCAAAACAACGAAAAGAGAGACAGAAGAAAGTTCAACAAAACTTCAAACATTGTCCCTTTTGGCTGATTTTAGTCAATTTTTTGAGTTATCAAAAGAATTGGAAATTTCTAAAATTTTGTAAAGGGAATTTACTGGCTGATTTTTGGGAAGATTGTTTTGCATTTTTATCAAGAAAATGGGAAAGAAAGAGAGGAGAAGAGAGGAGGGACGGACGGAGGGACGGAGGAATGGTTGGCATTTTTGTTGGATTTGTTGTCCAGCAACATTCACAACCTGCCCATTGCCCATGTTGCTGAACAACGCGCGGAACAAAACAACCACAACAAAAACAACCAGCAGAACCTCGTGCCAAAAAAGGCACGTTCTGCACATTCATTCCCTTGAAAAATAAATAATCAATTTTGAACATTTGGTCGACTGCACAATTAGTCTCGTTTCGTGTCAGAAAATGTGAAAAAGTTTTGCAGTCCAAAGCAGGGAACTTGTGAATAGGTAGATGGGATTGGGTTGGGTTGGGTGTGATGGGCTGGGGTTGGGGTTGTTTTTGTACTCATTCCGATCAGCTGACTGAACAGCTTAATTTGGTTTGATTGGGAATTGGGAACAGAACGGAAGAACCCGGTGAAAGGGAAAGGGGGGAGGAGAGGGGGGGGGGAAGAAAGGGACGGAACACGGGCCAAAAGCAACAAATCGAATCAGCCGAATTGGGAGAAGGAAGAGAAAAGGAGTATTATTACGATTTGGGATGGGGTGGGGGGAGAGTGTGCTGGTTGTGGTTGTGTTGCAAAGGCAAAAAAAGTTGAAAATGGACGGACAAAGTTTGGAGTTGTGCCTCTCTCTCGTCGGGGAATGCGCACCTTTAAAGAGGGCTAAAAACCGAATTCCTTCTATTGCGGAGGCATTGAAAAATTGAAGAAATACGGTATCGAGTCGAGTCAGGACCTGTACAGATTTGGAAGAATGCGGTCAAAACCCATTCGAGTTAACCTGAAGAAGAACATTAGCTTATCAGCACATTAGTTAGACATCCAAAAATAGTTTTGAGAAGTTCGGAAGCCTGTTGAATATCACGTATCATCGATTCCACTTTTTCCTGTACATCTTTTAGAACTGATAAAGTTTCCAAAAAGTTTGGCACTAAAACTGAAGTAAAGCACTCTCTGATGAAAAGGATGGAAAGTTAAAAGGATGGGGTTGGCTGAGAAGAAAGTGGTGGTCTATCCCATTCCAT
>JAQIYK010001250.1:0-10301 GCA_034700465.1 Rotylenchus robustus | reverse complement strand
AATGGACAATGTAGAATCATCTACCAATCCAATGATATACAAAAATTGTATCCACAAAAACCGAATATCAGTAAGTTATTTAATTTTATGCGTTTTGAGTTGCAAAATAGTTTCAATCAATTTTTCAAAAATTGAAATTTGTTAAAGAAATGTTTTATATAATTTCGGTAAATTGAAATTTCATAAAAATTTCAATGATTTAAAATTTCTGAGGAAGCAAAAAAGCTAATTTCATAATAAAATTAGCTTTTTTTGAATATTTCAAATTTTGATGTAACTTCATTAGCTGCTGATTGGACAATTGTACAATTTATTTTCAAGGAATGAATTTTGGTTGTGTCTCTCTGGGAGATTAAAAATTGCAGCACTGAATAAATTAAAGATTTTTTTAGTGTTTTTTCTGAAAAATCAACACTATAAAAGTAAAAGATAGTCGAATTTCTCTAGTCTGGTCTGTAGAAAATAAAATTAAAATAATAAAATTTTAAGATTGAAATTTTATAAAATAATTTTATGAAATAATTTGCTAAAAAATAATAGTGCATTATATAAATTAATATTGAATTATCTATTTTGGGTTTTCTTCTAAAAATCGATTTTCTTTCCAGAAGAATAGTAAAATTAGTAATGGCACAAATTTCTATATAATTTTTTGGCTATTAAATATCGATTATTTATCGAATAATTTGTTTTATTTTTTCTTATCTATCATGTTATTAAATTGGAATAAAAAAATAAAGTAAAAATAAAAAAATAAACTGAAAAAGTAAATTTTAAAATTGCAAGAGCATTATGAAATAAGAATTTTTTCAAATTTTGAATTATTTTTCCAATTAATTAAATTAAAAAATTATAAAAATGATTAAATTGTAAGTAAATAGTATTTTTACTATTTACTAGGGCTGGGGGAGCGGGGACCAGTTGGCGTGGAAGAACGGAGGCTATTGCTGAAGACCTCCCTCGGGAAACACGGTGTAAAATGTCAATTAATGTAAAATG
The DNA here is from genome assembly GCA_034700465.1 of Rotylenchus robustus. Classification (NCBI taxonomy): domain Eukaryota; kingdom Metazoa; phylum Nematoda; class Chromadorea; order Rhabditida; family Hoplolaimidae; genus Rotylenchus; species Rotylenchus robustus. The sequence goes on along the minus strand of JAQIYK010001250.1, from coordinate 9,302 downwards.
TTCTAAAATTTAGGGGGATGAAGCACGATTTTTGTAAATTTGCAGAAATTGGAGTGGTAGTACTCTCCCAATTTTTAATAGGTCCAATCCCACTCAAGCTAGTGTTGTTTAGGGGGTTGGTAGAAAATTAGATTTTTTTGTTTTTCAAAGAAAAATGGATTTTATTCGCTTTTGCAAATAATTTGCAAAAGCCGATGCGAAGACGATTTGCCATTTTTATTTTATTTTGCCGACCTTGCAACTTCTTTACACCCCATCCCCGGCCCAATGGTATTTTGAGATTTCCATTTTGCTCGCAGATTTTATCTTCCTCCTCCTCCATACCTTTTCCCTTTTTACAATAAAATGGCCATTTTTCTGCCCATCCAATGACATTTTCTCACATATTTTATTGCGAATGGTTGAATTAAAATAAATGAATAAATCTAAATAAAATGAAAATTCAAAAATGTTCATCAATTTTATTCCAAAATTAAGAATTAAAAATTAGAACAGATTACGATGGAACAGCGGGTTGAGAGTTGAGAGAGAACAAAGAAGAGAAGAAAAGCAGAGACTGATGAGCTTGAAAAACAACAAAACATTTTTGCAAACCAAACTAATTATTATTTATTAATTTTTAATAAATAATAATAAAATTATTTAACAAATATTTTTTATAGATAATATTTATCAACTTTAATTAATAATTTATGATTGTTTTTTTAAGAAAAAATGATTTTTTAATTTTTTTTATAGTTTTGTTAGTTAAAAATAACAATGAAAACACTTGTAGTGAAATTTAAAAAATTAATCTGAAATATGTTTATTTCATATTTTTCCTATAATTGTTTATTCTTTGCTTAAATTTTTGTTTTATTTTTCTTATCAGCAAAAATGAATGAATAAGAAAGCATCACCGTTAAATATTTTATTTTAATGTAATTGATCCGTATCAATCTATCAAAAAGTATCCTTTAGAATGGAGCATTTCTTCTATAATAATATTATTTGAAAAAAAATAAACAATAAATATTTTAGGTAACAAAAATGTTTTCACTTTTTTGCTTTTTATTTCTGCTCTCGTCAGTACCTTCTAAAATGTAACAATTTTTGACTTAATAAATAGGTAATATTAATTTTATCAATAAATAAATATTCAGTGGTGCAATTTACGAAGATGACAATGTTGGAACAATTTGGGCCGTTTTGGTGGCTGGTTCGGATGGTTGGTGGAATTATAGACACCAGGTTAGATATTTTTAAAATCCAAAACATTTATAGGTAAATTATTAGATTTTTAACATTTAACTTATTTTTTTAAATTTCATTAATAAATAAGAATTTGTTTGTTAAACTTTATAACACTAAATTTAATAATCTGTTTTTGCTAAAAAAAATTCAAAAAATAAGTCAAAAGTTTTGATTGATTTTTAAACAATTTCAATAATCCTTTTTAACATCAAAAAACGAAAGAAAAATGAGAAATTTGAATTTGAACAAATTTAGATTTTTCTGAAAGAATTCTAATAGTTTTTCCACAAATTTAGGCCGATATTTGCCATGCCTGGCATACATTGGTCAACCATGGCGTGGATCCGGAACATATCATCACTATGATGTTCAACGATATTGCACACAACAAAGAGTAAATTAGTTTTGGTATTTGTATTTTATTTTATGAAAACAATACATTTTATATTTTTTTAAATTAATTGTGTATAATTATTTAAAAATTCTTAGATAAATTTTTGGATTTCATATTTTTTTTATCAAAATTTTAAATTTGTTATATCAATTTTTTAATTAGGAATCCATATCCTGGAATGTTGTTCAACCATCCGTCACAGAAAGATGTTTACAAAGGTTTACTTTATTTTTATCTTTATTTTTTTATTATTTTTTCCCAAAAAGGCGTTCGAATTGACTACGAAGGAAATGATGTGACGCCAGCCAATTTTAAAGCAATTTTGCGCGGGGATTCTGAAGCAGTTGCAGGAAAACGCGTTCTCAAAAGGTTTTAAAATATCGCTAATTTTAAATAAGTTATTAAGTCTTTACTCTTAAACTACTTTTGTACTTTTGTAGTTATTTTTTATATTTGGAAAATTCGCTTTTGTCAAATAAATAATTAGAATAAATAGAAAAAAACAGAAGAGTCTGGACGGTAATTAAAGAAATTTTTAAAACATTTTTATCCTTTTATTTATTTTAAAACAAAAATTCAAAAAATGAAAATTGCTAATTACATTTAAAATATTTTACCTATTTGTGATCAATTAGTACAAAAAATGACAAAGTGTTTGTGTTCTTCTCTGACCATGGTGGCGTTGGTTTGATTGCATTTCCATATGTCAATGACAACGACCAAATTGTAAGTTTAGCGAAATTAATTTAATTTTTAATTTAATTAATTAATTTAATAAAATCACTAATATTTGTAATACCCAACCCAATATATATTTAACAATAATTTTGTTCCCTGAAAACTTTAACTAAATGAATAATTTGATTGAATATTCTAAAATAAATGAAATAAATTTAAAATTTACTAAAAAATAAATTATTTTATATTTTTATATATTTTTTGTTGTTCTTAAGTTGACAGTCAAAGAATTGACAGATACGCTCGAAATAATGCATACAAAGGGAATGTATAAAGAGTTGACATTTTATTTGGAGGCTTGCGAGTCCGGCTCAATGTTTGACCAGAAAATTGTGCAACAGCTAAATGGTGTAAATTATAAAAATTAAATGATACCATTAATATTTTTATAATTACAAAAAAGGAAATGAATAATAAAATTGCTAGCAATTTGATTTTTAGGAGCAAAAAATACCGAAATAGAGAATAAAATATTGAACGGAAGCTAAAATGCGATAAATCTTTTACAAGAGACTAAAAATGGCAAAATAAAGGACCAAAATAATAAAGGAAAATATAAGGTAAAAAACGGGTATAGCCCAAAAAATGTATGGTGCCCACCCCACCCCCACCCCGTTAATGGTTTGCCCCACCCCGTTAATAAACTTGTACCAAAAAACTTTCAATAAATGAAGAGGGAACGATAGAAAACCAAGTTTTTAAATTTAAAAAATCATGCCATGCATTAGTTATATTTATATGCAATCCACCTCACTCACACCACAATCACCTCATCAAATTTACAATCATATCGCTAAAATCTCAAAAATAAACTCTAAAATTCGAAATTATCACCACTTTGATTTGTTTGATTGTTTGCTAATCTATATTTATTTTTTGATTCCATAGAAATTCACATTAATGGAAAAATTAGATTATGCAATTATAATTGGTGTAAATCATTAAATTGGGTATTATAATAATTATCGTCATTTTAGTTTACGCAGTGACTGCTTCAAATGCCGTGGAGTCCAGTTGGGGCTGTTATTGTGGAAACACGAATATAACGGGCTTGGAATGGACTTGTTTGGGTGATCTGTTCTCCGTGAATTGGATGGAAGATTCGGACCAGCAAGTTTGTTGTGCCATATTTATTTCATTTTTAATTATTTTTTAAACCATTAAAATAATTTTTGTTATTTATCATTCATCAAACAATTTAGATATACTTATTTTCTTCTATAAATAAATAAATAAATTTAATAATAATTAATCATTTTATGGAGAAGCATAACATCAGAAAAATTTATCAAAAAATGCATAGATATTTTAATAATTCCGTTTGAATACGACTTTAATATTTTCATTAAATATTCAATTTAAATTTTCTATTATTAAAAGTTAAAACCAAATTCAGCTAAATTTGGTTGACGAAACATTGGCCAAACAATTTAATGTGGTGAAACGTCTTACGGATAAAAGTCATGTGAAATGGTTTGGCAACATTCGCATGATGTTCGAGCAAGTTTCCGAATTTCAAGGCAAACACAAAATGAGTAAAAGGAATAATGAGTTGCTGATTGGAGCTCAAAAAGAGGTAAATTTAAAAAAAATAAAATTTTAATAAAAAATTAAGAATTTTAATCTTTTTATATTTTAGTTTTCGCCACACAATTACAAAATGTATCTATCCAGAGACATTCCGTTGTTGGCCGAAAAAACGGAAAAAGGTCGACAAAAACTATTGAAGGCATAAACAAAAACAAAAAATGGAAATTTTAATTTATTTGGATTTTAGAAAAGAGCTCACATCGATAAGGAAATCGCGAGAGTTGTGAAAATATTTGAGCAGAAACTGTTCAAGAATACAAAAGATGCGAAATTGATTGGACAAAATAGCGCCACAAATGAAATTACTCAAAAGAACTGTCATCATGAGGTACAATCGATATTGAATTTGAATTTAAAAATATATATATTAAATTCTTAAAACTAAAAATAATAATTTTGACTTTATTAATAAAAAAAATGGTTTTTGCCAAAATTTGATTTACAAATATTTATAAATTTATCAAATTTGGCATAAATTAAGCATTACTAATAAATATTTAAAATTTTATTTAATTATTTTTATAAAATTATTAAATGTTAATTCTACAAATTTTAAATTAATTTTTAATCATTTTTTGGCCTGGTTCAAGAGTATAAAAAACATTTTTACAAAGTTCTTTTTTCTCCCATAAAATGCTCTATTCCATTATTATTTTTGAGTTTTAATCTTTTATAAGAAATATTAATATTTTTTCATTTTTTAAAGGTAGTCCATGCCTTCAACAAACATTGTTTCAATTTTGCAAAGGTCAATATTTTATGAATAATATTTTTTAAAAATTACAAAAGGTAAATCATTTTCAGAATCCATACGCGTTGAAGTTCGCCAACATTCTCGCAAATTTGTGTGAACAGCGCATCGAAACTGAACACATTGTCCAAATTCTCCAGGAACATTGTGCGGATAGCAAACATTTGGAAGCAGTTCACTGATTTAATAGAAAATATAATTCATAAACAGTTATTTGGATTAATTTTTATATTGGTTAATAAAATTTTTGGTTAATAAAAAAATATATTTTTTTTAATTTCATTTTATAAAAGTTTAATTTTTAAAATTATAAAAACCTTTTGATCAAAATAACTTTGTTTTATTCTAAAATATATATTTAACAAATTTAATGCCTTTATTACAAACAAATTAGTCAATTTATTTAATGATTCACCAGTAATTTTGAAACAATAAATCAACTGATTAATTTTTATTAATTAGTTGATAAATAAAAAATATTTGTTTCAATTTTTTCAATTATTCAAAAAATATTTAAAATTCATTTTAATATATTATTTAAAAAAATAATATAAAAAAATAATCGAAATTGGTAACTCAATTTTGGAACAAATTGCAAACGAAGCAGTGGAGACAATGTTGTTTATTACGGAGGAAGAAATTAAATTATAATTTATTTGTAATAACTTTAATAATAATGTTTTATCTCTTTTAATATGCAACATTGTCAGATATTTGAAATTATAAATGGAATATGTACAAAGGTACCGATCGGGGTTTAATACATTTTTTAATGTCATTGTTATTGGGTTTGGATATATGGGGTTGGATTTTCGGGTTGGATTTTTTGGGTTGGATTTTTCGATAAATGCTAAAATCAGTCAAAAAATATCGTAATTTAAGCTTTAAAATGATACCAAAGATTGTATTTTATATGACTTAATATGACCTTTTTTGAATCAAACCTAGAATAATATTGAATTTCGTAAATCTTTTATCGATTTTGTTCACAATCAAAAATTTATTTATTTTTCTTCTGATCAAAGAAAGTCTCTCCAAAGTTGTCATGGTCCCCACGCTGCCTTGTTGCACCCTTCGATAATTTGTTCAGCTTTGGGGTCAATTGCACACTTCAGATATTCTATCAGGCTCGGCCTGTAGTGGGGGTTAAGGCCATTGCAAAGATCCAAACATTTGGCAAAAAGTCCAGAAAGACCGCGACTCTGACAACATGCTAAATTATGGCACATTTTAATGGGGAGAAATTTATATAATTTCTTAAAAATACCAAATTATTACCCAAAAATTATCATTTATTTATTATTATTTTATAAATAAATGATAATTATAAAAATATCATTATTATTTTATGGTTATCATTTTATTATTATTACCTAATATTTCACACAAACATTATTTCATCTCTGTTTAATAACCCAAAAATTAATAAAATAGATACAAAAATAAGGTACACGGTACACCTCAATTTTTTTGAAAATTTTATTAAATAAATGATGTTTGTTTGAAAGAATATTTTGGTTAAATATTGTTTGGGTAAATTGGCGTTTATAATTTGTGATAATACAATTTTTATTTTTTATTTTCTTACAATTTAGCTTGAATAATTTAATAAATTTAAGTGTTTTTTTTATTAAATTTACTCTATTTTTTAATTATATAATTTTTGACCATATTAATGTTACATGCATTGCAAAAATAATTAAATTGTTTTTTACGATAACATGTTTATTTTTTTCTAAAAAGTGTCTAAATATTTTTTCCAACAATGCTTTTTATAGAAATATTTGTTAATTTTTGAAAACCAACCCCTATTGTCTTTGTGCGCACCGAAACATTGGAGGGCAGGGTTAAAATTCTTGCGAATTTCGCTATAACATTTCTCGCTGGGGCCCGCGCGTGGAAAGTATTGACAAACTTAAAATTTAATTGTCATATTTTAATTTTCGAAATTAAATATATATAGTTGAAATGTTTAAGCAGAAAATTAAAAAAATCATTTCCAGCCAAATTAATTTTTATTTAAAAGCTAACCAAAATAGAAAAACATTTTTTGATTGTATCAATCTTATCAAGTCTGTATCAAGTCTTTCAAATTAATGATTTATTTACATTTTATACACAAATATTTAAAATAATTTTAATAAAATAATTTCATATTAATTTTGATTGATGCATTAATTATTTGTTCAATCAACAATTTCGAAATTTATATTTAATTAAATTTTAAATTTATTAAAATTTTATTATATTTAAAAATTAAAGTTTAAACTAATAACCTTCATTTGCGCACATTTGGCTGAAGCCCACTGAAAGGCAACACTGTCTGAACTTTTCAGTGGGTACATCAGCAGAATTGATGATAATATGAGTTATTGAAAGAATGAACAAAAAAGTAAAAATATACTTGCGGACCATTATATATTTTAGCTATAAATTAAATTAATTTTTTGGTATTTTTTATTAACAAATAAAAAAATAAATAAAATGAATTTGGAAAAATATGACGCCAAACATTGTCTTCACACGTTAATAATATTATTGTTTGTTATAAGTTAAAATAATCCATTGCGTAATGCAAGTGTTATATTATAATCGGATGATTCACAACAATGCTTTCCGATTCAACAACGTTTTCCATAAATAAAAACAAAGCAAAATAAAAATAAAAATTGTGGGAAAATACAAATAATTTATGTAGAAAATGAAAAAAAAATGTTGAAATTTAAAAATTCCAATTATTATTTTCATTTAGGTATGCAATTTTATTTTTTTAAATCAATTTTATAATACAAATCAAAAATTTATTGATTTTAAAAACATTCTCTCTTATTTTACATAATTTTTTAACTTTAAAATTTTGAAAAAAAATAATTAAAAAGAATTTAAAATTACCATTGGCCTATGACAATACATTAAAAAAAACAAAAATTACTAAAAAATTTAAAAATTATTTAAATTCAAAAAATTTAAATAAAATTAATAAAATATTTTTATCAGTTAGGAAATTATAAAAAGGAAATTAATTTCAGCATCGGTATCAATGTCAGTCCATCAAATTAAAAAAGACAAAATATCAAAACATTTTCAGATGATCAAATCTTTAAAAATATTTGGTCAAATTCAATCAATGTTTTTCACAGTTTTAGACCACAATGATATCGCTGGGTACATCGGTGGGGTACTGCGCGGCTTTGTTGCACTCCGAAATGGCCAACCCCACCGCCCGCTGGCATTGGTCGTAGTGCGGTCCCATTTTGTAGTGCGGCTCCTCCCCGTTGCACAAGTCCAAACAGTGCTGATACTCGCCCTCCACACCCAAGGACATTGCACAATCTGTGAAAAATATAAAATTTTAAATTTTAAAAAATAAATGCTCTAGGGGATCAGATAATTGGGGAAAAGCGCCTTTAAAAATTACAAAAATTGGTGCTAAAAAATTCTTCGAAATAGGTAATTTTTTAAATAGCTTTGCTATTTTCATAATTATAGAACGTCGTGTTTTTTGAGTGTAAACCACAAAAAATGGAACAAAAAATTGGTGTCAAAAATTATCAAACCCAAAAGATTCTATCGATTTTTTGATCAAAACCATTAATAAAAAGGAAAAAAGAAAACTTCAATCCGATAATTTTTAATTAATTTTATTAAATAATTTACTTTTTATTATTTTTTAAATAAATTTATTAATATTTTTTAATATAATTATTTTATTATTTTTTTAATAATTTTTTCATTATTTATTAATATTATACCTCGATTGTCTTTGTGTCCCGCATAGCATTCAATGTATCGGTTGAAACGAGCTGCAAGAACAAAGCGCTCATAGAGAGACAATTTGTCAATTTGTGGAGGAAAAACGCAGGCTAAATTGATATGTTAATTTAGAATAATTTAATCGATCGAAGTAGGAAGAGGAGTAAAAAAGGAATAAATTTGTGGGAAAGATGAAAAGAAAACACCAAAATATTCGCTTAACTTAATTTTGTGTGTAAAATATTAGATTTTTACATTTTTACACAATTTAAAAATAATGAAAAATATTAGTGTTAATTTTAAAAGAATCAAATTTTATTTTTAAATATTTTTAATTATTAATATTTTTAAATAATTAAACCTTTTTTGGCAAACAGTTCGCTGAGTCCAGCCGACATACAACAGGCACTGAACTTCTGATCCGGAGAGTCCAACTCGTAGACCACAATGCAACGACCAACGCAAATATAGCAAATTGCGAAGGCGCACAAAATGGTCAAAAAAACGAATTCGTGGCGAAACATTTTTGCGCTGAACTTCAAAAAAAGATAGGTATTTTTTGGTATTAATTTTAAATGAATAGAAATTGTTTGTATTAATAGACAAATAATAAAAAGAATATTTGCAAAATATTATTAATAAATACTATTATTTTATCAGATACTACCATATAACTTTATTATAAATTAATTTAGAAAGAATGTTAAAAATGGATGAAATAAAAACGGACATTTTTTATAATGAAAAGTTTTGCAACGACCAACGGAAATATAGCAAATTGCGAAGGCGCACAAAATGGTCAAAAAAACGAATTCGTGGCGAAACATTTTTGCGCTGAACTTC
>JAQIYK010001249.1:0-10301 GCA_034700465.1 Rotylenchus robustus | reverse complement strand
TAATCACATTACCTTAAGCGGTAATTTTTTGGGTGTATATTTTTAAATTTCACTTATAGTTGGAGGGGGCTTGGCGGTGCTAATAGGCGCCTCCGATTTCTTTTGTTGCAAATTTTACTCACATTTCCCTAAGAAAATCGGTCATTTTTTGGTCGGACATTTTTAGATTTTATAGTTGGGGGCTTGGAAGGGGTCGACGCTGCCAATTCAGGCACTACCACTAGGCACTACCGGAAATATTAGGCACTACCGATAGGCACTACCGGAAATATTAGGCACTACCGATAGGCACTAACGGAAATATTTTGAAAAATTGTTCACATTTTATCAAAAAAAATTAACCATTTTTTCTTAATAAAAATTCAAATTTTGTTTGGAAAATTTGAAAAAATTAAGTAACGACTGACGATTGATAATGCATTTTCCATTACTTGGATAACAATACAATTGGGGCGGAAAGATTTGGATTTTTAAACGAGAAAAATAGGCGATTTTTTTCAAAAATTTCATGAAAATTTTGAAAAATTTACGGAAAATCCAAAATTTTCCCATTCTTAGTGGTGTATTTTTTTATTTTTGAAATCGAAAAAACAGCCGGTTTTGTTAACCGGTTTTTGGTTTTCACTGGTTTTTGACACCCGGTTTTCGGTTCCTGTTTACCGATCTTGTGCAACCCTAATAAATACGGTGCTAGGGCGTTTAAAAAACCGCCACTTGGGCGTTAAAAAAACCGCCATTTAATTCTAAAATGCCAAAACATAGGTTCAAAAACAGGTTTTGGGCCAAACCAATAGATTCTCCAGCCTGTTTTATACTTGTGGCCAAAAAATCATAACTTTTAAATGTTTGGAACAAGGCCCAAACATAATCCGAACATTTTTACCTAAGTTTTTTACATGACTTGTGATGTTCGGATCATGTTTGGGCCTTGTTCCAAACATTCAAAAGTTTTGATTTTTTGGCCACAAGTACAAAACAGGCTGGAGAATTTATTCCGATATTTGGTTTGGCCCAAAACCGTTTTTTGAACCTATGTTTTGGCATTTTAGGGTTAAATGGCGGTTTTTTTTAACGCCCTAAGTGGCGGTTTTTTTAAACTACCTAGCACCAATAAATACATATCAACAAACCAAGCAAGCAAAAAAGCAAACAATGTCAAACAAAATGTAACAACCAGGTGTCGGTTGACGCGCGAGTGTCCGATGCGTCGTTTGCCCAATGCACAACGAAGCCCGGGAAGTAAAGGCAAGTCGCAACGGACGGGACCCGGACAGTTGATGGGGTGCTTGGAACGACCGTAGAAGATCCTTAACAAAACATAACATGGTCAGAGGGAGAAGGGGAAAATAAGGCAAAGAGAGGAGAGAGAGAGAGTGGATTAAAAGGGAAAAGCAGGGAAAAGAGGGAAGAGGGAATGAATGAATGAATGCCTGTTGTAGCAGTCAGCGATCAGTGGGTAGTAAACGACCCGCGAGGGCAGACGTGCGAACAGGTCGTTCAGTTCGGGAGTGTCGGAGAGAAAGCGGTGGAAATTCTGTTCCAAACGGACAGCACGCGCGGGCCGAAGAATGTCAGCCATTTGGTACTTGAATAGTTGGAAGGACTGGAAGAAGGGGCGGGGAAGGGATCAGCAACAATGAACAACAACCAAATATTTGTGCATGTAACCCGTTGGGTCCGTGGGTATGCGGAGGAGCTGAAGTCGATCTGAACAATGAAAGGGAGGAAGTTGGGATCGACTCACCTCATCTTATTAATATGGCGTTCGTTACCATGCTCCAGTTGCGGAAGTGCAGCATGAAGTTCTGCTCCACCGGCACCGTGTGCATTCGACCCCGGTCGATAATGCCTGGCCAGTGCAACCATACACTTTGCACATGCGAAGGTTTCACCACGTATTTAGGATCCTAAACAAACATGGTTAGTCATTTTGCCAACAATTTCAATTGGGCCAAACGAACCTCCCACTCCGACGCAACTCTGGCTTCGTTGATCAGGGCTGCGAGCGAAAATTCGCCGGGTTCCTGACCTAATAATATTAGAAATAATTTTAGAAAAGAGAAGAAAATGAGAATACTACTAACTAAGAGAAGAAAATGAGAATACTACTAACTACTTTAGACTATTAATATTTGGAAAGACTCACTTGTCACCAGCTCGGTGTTGTAACGATTGTAAGAAAAGCCAGCAGCTGATGGCATTTTGGCACTTAGCCAACGGAACTCGTCGACAAAAGTTTCGCCCAATTTTGGGACGAGCACATCGTCGAGATCGGACACAATCAGGAACTCGGCAGCATCCAAAAAAATACGCAATGACCAGTTTGGAACAATTTTCACCACTCTCCCCAACTTAGAAAACAACTTAGAAAAGATGTCCGTTTAAAAAAAGTCCAACATATAATTTTGACCGATTTCCCATTTAATACGAATATTATGTACCTATTTTGCAAAATTGTTGAAATCTAAAGAAATTGTACAATATTTTTGATTGAAATAAGCACTTTAAATAAGCACGGGCTAATGGGCAAACTTTGTAGAAGAGTAGACAATCTGTGTGCGCGGCTGCTTGATTCCTTACAAACGATAAAAATGCATACAGATCTTTTCAAATTGAATATATTTGAAGGATAACCTCCACTCAAGCTCAGTGTTCGGGTCGTAGCCGAGCCCGTCAGAGTCCTCGATGCTTAACCCGTGCCAAGTCTCCAGTCGGACAACTTTGGCCCGTTCGTATGCCTTAATCGGTCTGTTTGGAATGAAGGATTTTCCAATTTACTACACACCTTCATGAAGTCGAGAATTTCGACGAGCATGCTCTGAATGTAGTACACCTGAAGAGAGACACCAAGCTGGCGATAGATTTCCAGCTGAAAGAAGACAATGTTTGTCATAGGTAAAGCTGAGATATATAATAAAAAGATAAAAACCGTTGGAATGATCAGTTGCCACCGCTCGTTGTAGAAGAGTGGGCTGAAGCAGGACACCACGGAATGCTTCTCCTCGGAGACCCGTCGATAGGGAATGGACACCGAATGGGACATCGCCTGGATGTCTCTGAGCTGGAAGTCCAATGGCTGCCGGACGGTAGGGCAAGCTGCGAGATAGACGGACCTTTGGATTTTGAAGGAATCAAATTGGGAGTATTCCGAGACGAGACAGGATCAACAGATGACCAACCATCCGCAGATGAGGATTGGTGTGAACGCGTAGCGCACTTTGGCGAGGGCGGTCAGCGAATGGGAGCCGTTGGAAGAACGACACAATAGTGGCCATGGAGGCCAAAATCTGCGTTGGGCATTGAACAATACCACCATTGTGTTGGGAGGATAACTAAAGGAAGAAAGGAAAACGGAAAGGAAGATCAGCATGATGAGAGGTACGGGAAGACGAAGATGTACCTGGCGGAGAGGGGGAAGTAGTTGCTGGAGATGATGGCCATGTGCTGGGTGCACCAGGGTAAATTGAACGTGATGCAGAGCACGAAGAGAAGTGCGAGCAGGACGAAGCGTGCAGTCAGTGCTAACAAACGTCGATTCCTGGTTGAAAGTGGGGATGAGGGAAAATATGTTTGTTGTATGTACCTCACTAATATCAAACATGTTCCCGCATGTTCATACCTTGGCTTTTTGGCCTTCGTCATCAGAACTGAGCAGAGCGCTTTCAGAAATTGCAATGGTGGCGGCAGTCGTACATTTGTCCTCAATCGCCAGAGGAGTCTAGTATGGGTGAATGTTATTAAGCGGGGATGGGGGACGGGGAACAAGCGGCAAATGTTTGTCAAAAGCGAAGATCATCCAACCCCACTGGGTTTGAATGGTTTGGTTATCTCCGCCAGTCATCTTGGTCTTTGGAATCGAAGGATAGTGGTGGATGTACGGAACGGACAGACTTTGGATCAATGCCCCCTCCTTCCTTCCCTCCCCCTATCCCCTCCCCATTTCCATCCAGTCCAGTCTTTTTTTCCCCATTCATATTCAGCAGATGTTTTTCATTATCGATGTCAACGCACCTTTGATAATCACAGCGCCAGAGAAAGGCCCAAAGGCGGAGGAGACGGAGGGCGGTGAAGAGAAAAACTCGACTGACAATCCAAAACAATGGCATCCGAACTCATCAGCGGACCAACAACAAAGGCATTTGGTGGGGATGGACAAGGGCAAGTGGTAGTGGTGGTTGAAGTCGGAGAGAGGGGGACATTGTGTTGAAGTGGATGAGGAGGAGGGAAGGAGGAGCAGAAGGAAGGGTCAAGGGAAGGGAGGAAGGGAAAGGACAATGACTGTTTTTAGGTATTAGCCGGTAATGTGATGGATGATGTGAACGGGGGCAGCAAAGAAATGTTGAGGAATGGGACGGGAAAAGTGGTGTGTGGGTTAAAGAAGAAGGAATCAGTCTTTGGTCAAAACAGCATCAGCAGAAGAGGAGGGGGAAGTGGGTGTCAAATCCAGTTTGGAATGACGGAGAACGGAAGGATGCGAGGGATGAGAGTGAAAGGAGGAAGAGGAGGGAAAGGAGGAGAAGGGGGAGAAGAAGCAGAAGGGGGAGGCGGGAGAAGGAGGAGGAGGGGGAAAGAAGCAGGGGGCGAGATGAGTAAGTACGGATGAATGGGTTGTGCAGGATAATGAAGATGGAAGTCTGGAATAGAATGGAATGTGTTTTGAGGGATAGGATGGGGATGAGAGTGGGGCGAGAGTGAGGGTGGAGAGAGGGTAGGTGGGGGAGGGAGGACGGACGAAGGGCGAGGGATACACCGATTCGATCTCTCGAATTTGGGATGCGTTGAAGGAGGAGATGGCGTTGAGGAAAGAAGAAGGGGCACATTTGCACCAAACAACTTGATCTTTTCGGGTTATATTCTGGCGAAAATATGTAAAAATTGGATAAATGAATATGTTCGACGGTGGTTGGGCTTTAGAACAACACAAAGGAGGAGGGGGGGGGGGAGTTTGGCGAAGAAAGTGAAAATGGTAAAATTGGGAGGGTTTGAAATTGTGAAAAAATTTATTTGAGGAGATGCTGGTTAGCAAAGAAGGAATAATTAATTATATAAAATATGCTTAAAAAGGGATATACGGATTGTTGTTATTAATTATTTAATGTGGAAAATACAATAATTACGCTAATCTATACATTCAACACATTTTGGCCAGATGACAAATAAAAAGAAAGCTAAAAATGGGAATTGGCAAGTGGATTAGAGCATTATTAGAGCTCGGAATTTTTTAGAATTAAAAAGTGTTTTATAGAGATAAGTTATGAGTTGGTTGAGAAGTCGTAGAGTCTAATTAAATTGAAAACTAACCCATTATCTCGTCTAACTTGTGTCGGCCTACAAACGTAAGGGTTCAGGAGGAGTGCGACCTGTAAAAAGGTACGGGATCCGACCCCATTCCGGCTCCACTTTCTCCTCCACTTCCGATCAAATAAGATGATTGATTAGGTATATGTTAAATGCTTTTTCCCGCTCTCCGTTCATTCCTCAAACCGCCCTTTGCTGATGGTGCGGCGGTGCCATTTGGGACAGCCACTTGGGTGGTGGTACGGCGATCATCGCCCTCCGCTGGGCCCGTTGCACCAAATACTTTCGTCGCCACTTCCTGCGCTCGTTGCACTCCCAGCAACACAACCACACAATCGCAACCACCGAGACAAGGGAGACCAGCAAGGAGCAGAGAAGGCACAATTCCTCCACATTTAGTGGCTTCACTTTGTCCCGCTGGTCAACTGAAACTTAGTTAAAGGATCAGATGCTGATTTGTGGCAGATAAAAGAGCGAAAACTAAAATTCAATACTTTTTTTTGTCAAATATGCTTTAGATGTTCCCATGGGGTTTGTCGAATGACCGTTTCCTACTGTGATGAGCCTAATTAAACCTTAGCTTTTTCAACTTAATTACTCCTATTTAGTAAGTCAAGCCAAGAGGATCAAAGTAAGGAGAAGGCAAATCCTTTTTGCATTTAAATTTTAAAAAGGCCGGACTTACTGAAAATTTGCATTTGGTCAAAGAAATAGTTCAAACAAAGCCCAAGACTGTCTCACCTCTGCGCATGTCAATCATTGCCAAGTCGACCAGCTTCGGCTTCTCGGCTTCGCTGATTTTGTTCGAATCTTCGTCATGGCCAGTCCCATTTTTGGCCACCAACTCACTAAAGTTGATCAACATCCGAAGCCATGTCAACACATTCACCCCCTCTCCTCCATCATCGGCGGTAGTAGGCACAAGGGATGGCATTGGTACTACAAAAATATGTTTTTTGTTTGTTTTTAATTTATTTTTGCCCTAAAAATTTGCTAACCAATTTCTGCGGATTTCTGAAATGGTAACGACGATGGTATTGTTGTTGCAGTTGCAGTTGTTGCTGGTACCACCTGTTCACCATTGGTGAGGAATACAACGGTAAGGAATGTACAGGAAAGGAACAACAGCGAGTTGGGGGGAGATGGAGGCGATGAACAGCAGTGCATTGGCATCATCGTGGTTGGTGTTGACCAAAAAAGGGAAAAAGGTTGGACAAAAAAGGAATGCGAATGAATGATTGTGGGTGGATTGGCGGGCAACAGATTGAGGTTGATTTAATTGGTGGGCAGTGGGAATATTAAAAAATAAAAAATATCCCAAATCCAAAATCCATTTTCGAGCTTTAAAAAGGAATTTTTAGAGAAAAAATTTCGCCAGTTCTATCACCGCAGTTTGGCCAAATAAAAAGTCGATCGTGGGCGCATATAACGGACACAGAACAAATTGTGTCCGTTGTGTTGGGGGAGAGGGAGGAGAGGGGAGGGGGGGGAAGTAGGGAAGGGTATCAAAAGTCAACACGAAGGCGAAAAAGACTTTTGGAAAGGATGGGGGGAGGAAGAGAGAAAAGGGAGAAAGAGAGAGAGGGGAAGAGAAAAGGGGGTAAAAAAGGAAAAAAGGAAAGGGGGTGAAAGGGCAAGTCAGGCCCAATGACCGGCCGACGATGGTGTTGGCGATGATCCGTATCTCCTAACTAACTATTCAGTTATATGTATTATAATATGTATGTACATGTGTTCTCCGCTCTGATTTTGTTATTATTTGGGTGAAAGGGAAGAAGGGACGAAGGGCGAGGGGTAATAAGGAAGATTCTTTGCTTTGGCTCAACTTTTTGCCCACAGCACACACAAATGCCCACAGCACAATGAAATGAACAATAAATAATCAATTTATTTCTAATAATTGGCATTCGGGTTCTGCTGATCAGCTTTTTTTTCTTCAGAGTTAAAACCAGAGTTTATGCGTTAGAATTCCAAAAAAATGAACCAAATGTCGCGTAGGCCTCGAGGCAGTAGGCGTGCGACAAATTTGTGTAAAAGGTTGGGTGAGGTGTGGTAGTCGAACTCGCTGCTTTGGGGCCCCTCACAGTTTGCAGGACAGTTGCTCTACCGATTGAGCCATCTCACCACCGATGGAAGGTGTTGTTGCTTGGGTAGATCTATTCCCAGTTGTTATTCTGTCGCCGCAATTGCAGACGCGCTTTCAACATTTTGCCATGGATGGATATGTTCAACCAATTGTTCATCAGCTGATGCGCACTGCTCAATCATTTTCTTCCCTTTTTGTCTTTGATCTCGACTGAAAACATCCCATTTTTACTATGGATCAATTTGAATCCAAATGGAAGGTGGGCATTCAAATAGGTAGTCTAGTTAGTTCAACCTTCTCCTCGGCAATTTCTTTCCAAAACTCCATTGTTCGGCTTTCGAATTTGAGTTTTGGATTCACGCTGACTTCCTTTTTCTTACAACTTCCTTTTTCCACTTGCACTCAACCTTTGTCCCCTCTGCCATTGTGTTGCTGATTTAGCTCAGACTGAATGAGGTAGATGGAGGGGGGTGAGGTGGCGAGGGTAAAGCAAGACAACCAGCTTTTGACCCCCGAGGGCATTTGCCAAATGGGCATATCCTTGAGGTGCACACAACAATCCACCAACCCATCCATTTCCCTCCTCCCTCCGCCAATTGGCGCCGCCGATAATTTTGCCCAATTTGTGTCTCTTTTGTGTCCCCCACCTCCCCCTCCCTCCCCCCACCAAAGAGCACCTTAGGTGGGTGCTCTCTCTACCTTTTTAACAACAAATAAATGCTCCCAATTGCATCCATTCCTCACCTCACAATCAGTCAAACTTTTTCTGTGCATTTTGCACTGTCATCATCATCACCATCCCAACTTTTATTTATTGCTCTCTCACAGAAATGCCCAAAGTCCATTATTCCTCCTGTTATTTTCGGGTTATCATTCAACCGGAAGGAATACTCTGTTCCTCATTTTGTTCCATCCAAATTTTACCTATGCCCCAAAAAGAGATGGGGCATGGCATAGTCGGGGGGAGAGTGGATAGGGGAGGGGCAGAATGCGGAAAATAATTAGCGGATTTGGCCGTTGAGGAACTGTCCCCCTCCGCCCCAAAGTCCCTCTGCCCTCCCCTCCATTCGCTACCCCAACATTCCCTCCAGCTTTTCCTCGTGTGGTGCTGCTTTGGCCTTCTCCCCTTTCCCCGGGACATTACCGCCACTCGGGCGGAAGGAGCCCCTTGGGCGCAAAAATCGAGCAGAGAGCAGGGCAAATGGATGGCGAGTGGCGAGAGGGTGGCCGGGTGGGTGAGGAAGGAGTGCAAATTTATGCGACAACCACCGCCAGCCACTTTCCCACTTTCTTTCCCTCCGCGGCGTTAATATTTTCTCGCCGGACATTGCCCTTTTTCAGCGCGTCCATTTCCTCCCCTCCCCCGCCCCTTTGTCAGCCAGTACAGCTTGCTGGCTTTTTGTACACAAAACCAACAATTCTTCCAAATTTTTTTTGATGAGATTGTTCGCTTTTAAGGACAGACACAAAAATGAGATAATGGCAACTTTTTTCTTCCCCATCATGTTTCATCTTTCTTCCTTCCCGAAATTGCTATGCTCGGGCGTACTATTAGATGAAATACAGTAGTTTGTTGTTGTTGTTGTTATTGTTACCATCGTTGTTTGTTGCTTTTTTGGTCTTTATCAGTGCTGCACCGGCTCCGGAGCCCGGCTACGGCTCCGGGGCTGGAGCCGGAGCCGAAATTTGAAAAAGCCGGAGCCTGGAGCCGGAGCCAAAAATTTCGGGGTCGGAGCCGCTCCGGAGCCAGCTCCGGCAAATTGAAAATTTTAATTTTTTCGAAGTGAATTTTTGGCTCAAATATGGTCCAAAATTTCGTTTTTTGCTCAAAAATATTCCTAAAATGCATTTTTCGCTCAAAAATTGCCTAAAGAATGCTAGTAGGGTGACCCTACCCCCAGGCCCCCAGCCCCCTGCCAAAAAACTTTTTATTGATCGATGTCGACCCGACAAAGTACTAATGTAAAAAGGGTCGAGAAAATTCCATCGGAAATCGGAACCTTTTTCGCTGAAAGTGTTTTTTGTGGTGTTTTCATTTTCCGTTTTCGATCAATCTTCCAATTCAAATCTCGTTTTAAAATTTACCAGCGCGAGGGAAAAATTTCCAGTCAAAACAAATTAGCCCCCGAATCCACTTGCCCTACGTCGCATTATGTGATAAACAGAATTTTGCGCCTATTTTTCCTTTTTATTATTTTTACCTCCGTTGGTGATGGATGGGATTGTATGTGGTGCTGCTGTGCTGACTCATCTTTTTTGCCCCCAACTTTTGCCCATTTTATGCCCCCGCACTTTTCGCTCAATAACAGCCCCATTAAAACTAACAAAGTTTTTGTTCATTTTATTTGTGGAGGCGAATCATCTGCTTGGAGATTTGAATATTTGTATTCCTTTACATTTTCAGAAACGAAAACATTCGTAGTGGTAGAAGAACCAAAAGGTGATTCAACCTGAAACCTCCATTTGAACCCCTGAGGCCTGAGGTAGGGTCTAAATTTTAAAATTTGATTTTTTGGCATTTTGTTTTTTTGTGTCATATAAATAGATAAAATTTTAAGAATAATTGTTTAATTTTCAAATAAAATTTCATATTTTTGACCAAAAATGCCTCAAGCCAAACGAGGGAGGGCAAGTTGTGAGGGTCCCTTGTTAGCTTACCGTATTTCCTCTAATTACTCCCCCCTCTAATTTCTCCCCCCCCCTCTAATTTCTCCCCCCCCCCCTCGGGGGGGTATTGAGAAATAAGTCCCCCCCCTCTAATTTCTCCCCCCCCCCCCACAAGGGGGATTTTTTTTGGTGTATTTTTTGGTCCGAAAAATCGATTTTTAGGGGTGTATTTTCATAAAATATGCATTTTTATAGTGAATTTTCGTGTTTTTAAACGAAATTTGCTATTTTTGAGCGAAAAAATGCTGTT
>JAQIYK010001248.1:0-10302 GCA_034700465.1 Rotylenchus robustus | reverse complement strand
GATGTCTGCAGAGAAAAACAAGAGAGAAATAGTGTGTAAAAATGATCGATTTTGCGATGAGTCGCAAATTTTTATGATGAGTCAAAATCTAAAAATTTTGATGCCATTCGAAAGAGGAGACTGTCCTCTATCCAACCATGCATTGCACAGTGGGCTGCTGCATTTTAGGGATACTCCTTAAAATGAGAAAGTTTACAAAATAAATGAAAAAAGAGAGTGGTGGGTGGGTGGGTGGATGAGGATGGCACAAGTTAACAAACAAAACGATAGGTGAAACAACATGTTGAATTGATCGGATCAATAATCAGTTATTCGGATCAATAATCAGTTAATCGGATCAATAATCAGTTATTCGGATCAATAATCAGTTAATCGGATCAATAATCAATCAGTTGGGTGGTTCATTCAGATCAGGAAACTGCGTTCGTTCAAGATCAGTGTCTCACCTTGGGAGTGTGCGCCCCTTCGCCGCTGTTGTTCCCCACTGTCGTTGTCCATCACCATGTGGTTCATCTTCTGCTCCTCCTCCGTCCCGCCCATCGTCCCGTAATTGGACGGTGTCCTTTTTCTCCTTTCGCCGAACAATTCTGCAAAAACAAACTTTCCCATCACTGTGGGTGTGTTCCGTCTCGTGCTGTTGTCCTCCTCCCCCTCTCGCCCCTCCGTCGTCGTCGTTGTCCTTCTCCGGCCGTCCAGCATGTTCCACAGGGTGTTGCACCTCTCACATCCCTCTCCACCTTCTGCTCCTTCCACTTGGGTGGTCTTGTCCAACATCCTCCTCTTCCGCCGGTCTTTCCTCCTTCCGACAATCGCTTCCGATTCGTCTTCTCCTTCCTGATCTTTGACCTCTTCCCCGATGATCGGGTCAGATTGGCCGTAGATGATGCAGTCGAAGGGACCAAATTGGTCGGTGCTGAACGGAGCGGCACCATTATTGGTGGTGGTCTTCGGGCTGGACAGGGAGGAGGAGGCACAGGTGCTATGGGCGAAGGAGGCGGCGGGGGGCATGTGGTTGGCGAGTCCGACGGGCGAGGTGTGGCGGTAGCGGGGCACCGGACGATGGTGGTGGGAGTGGTCGGAGGGCGAGGTGGTGGGGGAGGAGGAGGTGTAGGGCGAGAAAGGCACGAAGGGCAACTGGTTGTGGTGGTTGTGCGGGGACTGGTCCATGTCGACGACGCCGCCGACACGCTGCGAGGCTTTGTTGGCGTTGCCGGTGGAGGGGAGAAAGTTGGAGAAGACGAGCTGAATCGGGAGCAGAGGGGAACATTGGATCGGCGCAGACCCAAAATAACTTTTTGGTCATCGTTAATTCGACACAAAACCAGAAAACCCTAATTAGGTAGTGAGCAATGGGTCTAGAAATAGCCCTGGTTTGGGCCTACTCCATCCAGCAATTGCTCACCTCGTCCACCAGTCGGGACTCGTCCACCGAGTTGCCCCTGCCCCGCTGCATTGCCGGGCCCCAATCGATCATCACCTGCCAAAAGCAAGTTCCTCTTTCCTCAATCCAACCAATTGTTTTGTTTTTAATGTCCGACCTTCCCACAGAGCACAGCCCCCACAACAATGAGCACAGGACCGGCCAGCCAGATTTTGCCGATCTGGGAGTCCTTTTGGAAGATGGCGAACACGGTGAACACGAAGCCGGCGAGGATCAGAGTCAAAGACACGCAGCCATAGCTGGGTTGTAAAACTTATTTGTTTATTATTTATTGAACCAGAGTCCATCAGGACAATGGCCAGGTACAACAGACATTCGTAATATGTAAATTATTATTGCCTATATAATAACCTATTATAACCTGGCCAAGTGGAGCTGGTGACGGTGGAGACGGACGCAGCAGCAAAGGAACATAAACGACGGAGGGAAAGGAGAAAGATGGAGAAGTTGGAGATGTTGAGGGTGGTGGCGAAGGGGAGAAGCAGGGCGGGACAGGGCACATCAAGCAATGGGAAAGGGTGGTGGTGGGGAGTGGAGAAGGAGCAGGACGGACTGTAGATGCGGAGAAAGAGGAGATGGAGCAGTAGCAGAACGGGCGGAGGACGAAGAAGTTCAGTGGGCGAGTTAGTTCAGAGAGGCAATGGCGGATGAATTCGGACCCAAGAGATTAATAAGTGAGCGTTGTCCGTGGCACTAATTTGTCCGGTTGCCACACACCAATGGGAAAGAAGATAAGATCATTACTAAACGGTACAGTTAATAATGAAAACGAAATTTGGGGAGGGGAGGGGGATATAATTGCGGAGAGCAGAAAAGGGAAAGGAATGAAAGTGGGAGGTATGGGATTAGGGAGAGGGGGAGGGTAAAAAAGGAAAAGGGTTGTAGGTGAAGGGTTGGGAAGGGGGGGGACGGGGTACATCTCATCTCCGCCATCCCGTCCATTCCCGCCCTATCCATCTGCTGTTCC
Organism: Rotylenchus robustus; assembly: GCA_034700465.1. Lineage (NCBI taxonomy): Eukaryota > Metazoa > Nematoda > Chromadorea > Rhabditida > Hoplolaimidae > Rotylenchus > Rotylenchus robustus. Next base: position 7,894 of record JAQIYK010001248.1, on the reverse strand, counting down.
GTTTTCTGTCCCACTACACTGTGATGTACTCTTTCTTCTCCAGTCCCTCTGTCCTCCAGAGACAGGTGTATGGCCCGCCCGACTATGGTCCATCCCCTTCTACAAATGTCCTCCGGGCATGCCATTCATTGGCAACCATCTCCCCTCCCTCTCCCCTCCCCTCCTTTTCCCCTCCTCTTCGCTCTCCCCTCTCTTTCCCTCTGCCTTCTCTTCGTTTGTTTGGCCAAAAGGAATTCGGGAGAAAATGAGAAGGACTCGGTGAGAAAATTGGGGTGGAATTGAATTGGGAGGGGGGATGAGAGAAGGGGGATCATATGGAAAAGGGAGAGAGGAAACATAAAAAGGACTAGGGGAGGTAAGTAAAACATATTCCGTGGAAGATGAGGAATATGATTAAAAAAGGGAGGGGGAGATGAGGGAGAGTTTAGTCGGCTGATAACAGTTTCGGGTTTGGAAAAAAGGGACCAATAAAGGCAAAGCAAACCCTTTGCCGGTTGGCACTATGAATTAGGAAGTGACGATAGAGTGTTTGGGCTGGGGAAGGGGAAGGGAAGGGGGAGAGGGAGCGGAAGGGGGAGAGGAAGGGGGAGAGGGAGGGGAAGGGGGGAAGGGAGGGGAAGGGGGAAAGGGAGGGGAAGGAGGAGAGGAAGGGGGAGAGGAAGGGGAAGGAGGAAAGGGAGGGGAAGGGGGAGAGGGAGGGGAAGGGGAGAGGGAGGGGAAGGGGAGAGGGAGGGGAAGGGGGAGAGGGAGGGGGAGAGGGAGAGGGAGGGGAAGGGGGAGGGAGCTTTGAGGGGGGGAGGAGGGAGGGGGAGGGAGCTCAACGAGCTTTGAACGTCGGCGGGAGAAGGTGCCGGGAAGAGAGGAGGGAGGGAAGAGGAAGAATGGAATGCGTAATTCGGGTCGTTTGGGCCCCGTCCCATCACCTCGGGCACTTTGGCCCCTCCCCCCTTTTCCGCCGCCCTTTTGCATTTTTGACGGAATTCTCTTCTCCCCCCCCCCGTTGGCACACATTGATGAACCCCTCCCGTTCCCAGGGTGTGGGTCCAGTCTCCACTCTATCCGTTGTGGGTTCAATCGGGGAAGGGGGGGGGGGGGAGAGAAATAAGGAGGGATATGGAGGGTTAACTAACCCGTTGAGCGCGAAAATTGAATTGTATCCGATGTGCCGAGAGGGGCAAATGCAATAAAAGCAATAACAATGTCATTTTTATGTAAAAAGTGAGTCAAAGCATGGCAAAAAGTGAATAAATATCACCCAACTTGGCCGAATATTTTTCTATCGTATGGGTTGAGAAAGTATCCGCAACACCTGCTTTTGGTCGATGCTTCATCAGTTGACTGTTAGCAGCTGGGATATTAACCCAGAAAAATGGAGAAGAAAATGGATTAATAAATAAATTAATAAATTGGGTGAGATAAGGGGGAGGGATCAGACGGAACTGGGGAAAAGACAAAAACAAACACTTTCTGAGAAGAAGAAGAGGCAAGAGGAAGGGCATGCCAAAAGCATCGGGCCAACAACCAGTGGAAAGGCCAAAAACAACAAAAAAGCCAAAATAAAAAACAGATTTGTTTAGGCGGCCACAAATTGATCTTCGATCTCAAATTTAATTTTAAAAAATTTTCACTCCCTTTTTTCTTTAAATTTTATGTTTTTAAAAAGAAAAGATAAACGAGCGAGAGAGACACTTCTCGAGGAGATAGTCGGCAGATGTGTGAGGGTATGGAGGAAGGGGAAGGGAATGGGAGGGGAGGAAGAGGAAGATGGGAAGAGGGGGGGGGGAAGGGGGTTGGGAAGAAGAAGAAGATGGGAAGAGGGGGGGAGGGGAGGTGTGAGCAAAAGGATGGGATGAATTGTTTCTTCTTCGAAGAAGAGCAAACATAGGAAAAGAGAAGGGGGCAAAGTGTGCCGAAGGAAAGGAAAAAAGGGGACAAAAGGAATGGGGGGGCATTTATTGAGTGAATTGGAGGGGAAGGAGAATAGGGGAGGAGAGGACCAGATCGAATATGGAAGTATTTAGGGGAAAGGAGGGGGGGGGAGGGAAGGATATGGTGTCTGGTCGAGCACACAATTCTGATACACCCACCCGAAGTGGTGACTCTTTTTTTCACCGTTCAATGGCATTTTCTTTCGGTGGTTCTGCTTTTTGTGTCTCCCGTCGAACCTTTGGCCACTTCAATTCTCTCAATGGCTCGCTTCTTCGCCCCACACGCAAACTGTGCCAAATGAGCAAGGAACTGAACATCCCTTTCCATCCCTTCCCTTCCCTGTTCTGCTGAAGTGCACAGAGTCCCCTCTCCCCCGTGCCCATTCCCCACTCGAAGGTTAGTACCGACTGAACTCGTTGCCCACTCTACCCTCCAACTCAGTCAGCTTCTTCATCCCCATTCTTCTTCTTCCATCCATCCGTCTAATTGCTCAAGAGTGTCCCTCTCCCTCCTCCCCAGGGTACTTCTTCCCCTCCCTCCTTCTCATTTGTTTACCTCCGCAACTGATCCGTCTCCTCCCCTTCCCCTCTTTTTCTCCCTATCCTTCTCCCGCTCATCATCCGTTCCTTCTCCCCAAAATTGTCGGGCTAATCCAATTTCCAACAGAACAAGAAAGAAGGGGGCGGGAAGGGAAGGAACCCCGTGTCCAAATTAAGGGCACGGCTCAGAAACTTGTTCTGTCCCCCCCTTTTGGCCTTTCCTTCCCTTCCCTTCATTTATTGTTCCGTGTCTTTTTGCCATCTATTTTTGGCCATTTCATTCTTTACTGAACAGGGGTCAGGACTATCAGCAACACAACCTCCATCACCCAGCACAACTTCCTCCTGTTTCCCCTCCGTTGATGGGAGACTACAAGTGCCAGCAGAAGGCATCCGCCGTGTTGGAGCCGGATCGGGGACAGCATGAGGCAGAAGCAGCAGAGGCCGCGGACAGTTTCTGTTGGGACAGCCGCGAGGAGTCGGCGTGTCCATCGCCCAAGCAGTCCTCCGGCTCTTCCCAGTCCCAGCACCCGTCCGTCTCCTCCTCCCACCACTCCTCCCACTCCTCCTCCCCCACTCGCGCACCCCAGCGCACATCCTCCTCCAAGCGATCAGTGCCCGGCCGACAACGTCAATCCGTCGGCAACAGCGCGTCTCCGCTGCATGTTGCCGCACTGTTCGCATCGGCTGCAAAGGCGGCGATGTACGGAACGGACTCGGGACAGTACCGGTAGGTGTGAGTGGATAAGCATGTAGTGTTGTGGTTGTGTTGCAGGGACGAGTCTGGGTCGAGGCTGTTCATGAACGCGGACGACGTGTTTAAACTGTGGGAAGAAAGCATGCGCTTGTCGGAGCAGGAACACGACGGAGCCGAACAAAGGGGGCAGCACGCAAAGGGACTGCGCAAGAACGCGTCGCTGCACGGCGCGGCGGAGACAGCAGCAATGATGAACATGATGGAGACGAAGGGGCGGCGGAGGGAGGCGCAAATGTTGCAAAGGGTAAGGCCGGCGGGCGGGGACCACCAAAAATGGGGTGCACATGGGAACTGGAACTTTGGAGGATCAGGAGGACAATTTCAGCAAAACTTTCCTTTCCAAACACTTTGATCTGTGCTATGGAAAACGGGGTGGAAAGGGAAAGGGAGGAGGGAGGGGGCAGAAGGAGGGGAAGGAAAGCAAGATCCCTTTGGTGGCGAGAGTGTTGGGATTTGAATTGGCCATGTAAACACTCGGTCGGTCCTCCTTTCCTTCCCCGCTAATTCCCCACACTTTTTGCCCGTTCTCCGTCCAACAAAAGACCGAAGTGTGCCCTTCCCGTCCTCCCCCCTTCCCCCTTTCCCTTTCCCCTCTTCCCTTTCCCTTTCCTTCCCATTCCTCCGGTCGACACTTCAATTCGGAAGAGAATTGGAGAGGAGCGAAGGAAGGAATTCGATGAATTGGTGGGTGGAGGGGGGGGGCGGATGGAATGAATGAATGTGATGCTCTCATCACATCAGGTGCATTGTTTGCTCCTTCCTTCCTCCTCCTTGGGTTTCGTTCCCCACCCTTTCCCGCCCCTCCAAAATCCAATCTCGAATCTATTCCCGAATCAAAAACACCTAACAAAAGCCCCCAAAAAGCTCAAAAACATTGTTTTTCCTACACTAAAGGCCCAATCGACGGACGTTGTGGCGCAACAAACTGATCACTGCAAGGGTCCGTTGAAGCTGTCCACCAACTCGATGCCCTCCTCCGACCGTCTGGACGTGCTCGTCCACCGCCAACAACGTTACACTTCCATCCAGCAACAACAGCAACACATCAACAGCAACTCGCAACATTCGCTGTGCCTGATGAGCATCGAACAGCCGATGAAGCGACGCTTCAGTGGAGTGATCAGCGAACGGAGCGGAGGCGTGGAGGAACTGCGCAAGGCGGCACTGGACAACGACTATCGGATGCTCAGAGAGGTGGGACGGAGATAGATACCGTATTCCATCTAATTAGGTAGATCAGATAAATGGGGTGGGCTAATCATTAATCATACGCAATTTTGTGGCTTAGCAAATTAGTTCTGAACATTAAGTGAAATTTATTGGAGTGCAAGGCAAAGTTCAGAACTTCTTTTGAGTAGAAAAGGGTCGGGCACAGGGGCTGATCATTGAACAATTTGTTGACATTTGTTCGGTATATTCCCTACACAGCTCAGCAACGGACGCTTCGGCACGGTCCAGTTGGCGGAGCACAAGCAGTCCCAGCAGAAGGTGGCACTGAAATTGTTCAGCCGACCCAACACAAGACAGGCGAGAATAAGGAGGGGAGGAGGGGGGATGGGAATAAGGGACTTATTATTATTATTATATATTAAGCCCTTTAAGGCTGACTTCCTTCGCGAGTACCAGGTCAATAGTTCGAACTTTGCCATACATTTACCTCCCTTTTCCCTCGACTTTCTCCAGTTGGCCCGCTTCCTCTCCGCCCACCCAAACATTTTGGACACTTTTGATGGGTGTTTCGAGGTTATTCTCCCAAGAGGAAATTGAACTTCAACTCATTCTCAGACTGACGACGAATGCGCCTTCTTTTTTGCTCAAGAATGCAGCTCTGGGCAGCTTTCGCTGCGCGACCTGTTGACCAACCATCCCGGAGGTATTTAATTAATTGATTATTCCATCCATCGCAACCCCCAAATAGGTATCAGCGAACCGGCAACAAAGGCCATTATGTTGAAGGTTTCTTTTTTGTTTCATTGGGCCTGACTTTGGTTTGTTTGTCAAAAGGTGCTCGCCGCACTTGAGTTCATGCACAGCGAAGGTTGGTGGCCGAACATTGAGTACCCAAGCTAACCTTTTGGTAAGCAAACAGGACTGGTGCACCGAAACATCCGGGCAGAGTCAGTGCTGGTGTTGGACGTGGGCAAACTGACACGGGTGGGCAGTCGGAGGGGAGGGGAGGGGGTGATCAAGTGATCAACTAATCAGATCAGCAGGCATAATTGACCAGTCAGTCCAGGTGAAGTTGACCGACTTCGGGTTGTGCAGACCGGAACAGTCCATGGTACGACACCAGGATACTGTACATTCGTACCATGGGCCCGAACTGTGCGACAAGGTGCCCAATGAGACATACACCGTTGCGAAGGCAGTGGACATATGGGCATGGGGTAGGGTGATCGGGAGGTGTTCAAAAAAACAAAGGGATGGGATTTATCTGTTCAGGCATTCTGATGGCATATTGCCTAAAGGGAAAGTTCCCCTGGCAGAAGGCCACCATCATGTGCAAGCCATTCTGGGAGTGGGACCAATGGTCGGTTGAGGATTGATCCAATTTGGGATGGACTGGTTCATCAACAACAAAAAAGTTCAGGTTGAAGCGCAAAGTGCCTCAACTGCCCAAGTACTGGGACCTGTTCTCGGAGAAGGCGGTGAAGCTGTTTAAACACACACTGAACCAAAAGGCGAAGGAGCGGTGGGAAGCACGAGAAATGCGAAAGTTTGTGGAGAAGGAGCGAATGTTGAAGAGCAAGGTTGGATGAGGGGGGGGGAAGATAGAGCAAAGAACACGAGGGGATCAGCAGGTGGTGGTGGACGACACGGTGTACTATCCGGAAGGAAGCAGCTCGTCCGCAGGGACCAAAGCCAACACGGAGCAGAAACAGCAGCAGAAGAAGTCGGTGATCGGACAGTGTAAGTAGTGTACGGGAAAGGGGGTACTGTAGTGTAGCTGGTGGGCATACGGTAGCTGATCACAGGGATCAACCACACGCTGAGTGCCATGTCGGAGATCAGTGAGCAGGTGGTGTCCGCCCGGGACGACGACTGAACAACCGAAGACTATTGGCTGACCGGCGGGTGGCCGAGTGCGCATCTCCTTCCTTTATATGTCCGTCCACACACAAACATAATCCCTTCGAATTTTTGATTTGTTTGGGTTTGCAATTTGTGTTACATTCACTGCACTTATCAACCGGTGTATCAAACAATCCATCCAATTGCATTTTCACTTTTATAAATGGGCAAAACCTTTGTGTTGTGGATCGAAAGTGCATGTTTGTTGTTCTGCTGGAGGGTTTGAGCAAAAAATGAAGGGGAGGGGCAAGTGGGAGAAAAGGGTTAAAAGATAGGGAGGAAGGTTGAAAGACAAACAAAATAGTATGTGGGGAGAGGAAGAGAGGGGGGGGGGGATAAAGAAAGGTAAAGAGAGGATAAAATAAGGATAAAGGTGGTGGTGGTGAAGTGACCCGTCTGTCTGTCTGTCTGTCTGCTTCCGTTGGCTAACACACTCTCTCCTCCTCCCTTTCTCTGCTGCTGTTTCTCCAATTATCTCCTCGGCGGTACTTTGGACTCTTTGCTCGCCGTACTTTGATCTTTTCGGCTTTGAATTTGGAAAAATGCCATTGGGAGGAAGCTGAGCAGCACCGGGATGAACACCAGTCCGTGGACCAAGCCCATAACCATGGTCAACCTGTGAAGGGGAAGAAGTGTACTAAATTACAGTACACGGAATAAAAGTAATGCAGGCTACCGTATACGAATAAAAATAGAACAGCTTACCGTATACTGAATAAAAAATGAAAATTGCAGTGACCGGACCCGGAAAAATAAAATTATGTGACCAAATCCTGATAAAATAAGTACGTCGAAATGAAAAATAAAAGCACACGATCGGATCCGGAATAAAAATGTGGATTTTCGTGACCGCAATGTTCGTGATTTAATACCAGTTACCGTATCTTTTTTGCAATTCCCCCAGTGAACTACAGTATCAGAGAGAGAACTCAAATTCCCTTTTTTATTTAATTAATTTTTAATTTATTTTTGCAATTTCCACATGGTTTCACTAATTAATCGGATAGTTAATTCATATCTTTGAAGCGATTATTGGCTTCATTTCAAAAATTATTTCCGAAAATTTGCAAAAATTTATGTTCGTGTTTCAATTTCTATGTATGCCATTTACCCTGAGGCAATAACCTCGATTAAAAAAAGAGCCAACTGACCAGATGGTCTTGAAGAAAGTGAGGATGATGTACGCATCCACAGAGTACAGCACGGAGATGCCCACAATAGTCGAAGCGGCACCCTGAAAAGGGAGGGGAAAGTGAGGGGAAAGAATGACCGGCGGAGAGACACTTTTGAAAGGGAGCGAAGGGGAGGAAGAAACGTGGCATTTGGCTGAAAACAAAAGGAGGACAAAAGGACCAAAGCCAAAAATGGGAACAAACAAAAAACTAGCTAGAGACCGGATTTTTGAAAAAACCGGGATCGGGATTCGGGATCGGGATTTAGCTTTGACGGGATCGGGGTAATACTGCAGTTTACACCCCCCATTTTTGAAAACACCCAAAATTCTTTTTTCGATTTGGCTGAAAATTCGCATACGGGGGTTTCCAATGGTGTAGAATCCGAATCTGACGTCAGATTTTGTCAAATCATTGATCAGATT
>JAQIYK010001247.1:0-10311 GCA_034700465.1 Rotylenchus robustus | reverse complement strand
ATTGGCGAAGAAAGAACATTTTGGGTTCGGTCGACCTCTTTTCGTGCATCGAAAAGTTCCGCCAGTTTGGCCGCGGATAAATTCCCCGCCACAGGCACCACACCCATCCAATTTGGTGGTTAATTTGTGATTTCATCAGTTTGTCGGTAAATAATGAATTTATGCGTTCCAAAACATTGTCTTTCTTCTTCCTTTAATCGGTCACACTCACCCAAACATTTATTTGGCATGGCAAATTGAAAACAATGGACTTTGGACTAGATGGAAAATATCATATGGGAATATCAACAGATTTTGGAAATATCATTATTTTTTTTAAAAAAAAACAACTGATTTATTTTGAAAATTGTTATATTGATTTTTTAAATAATTTTTTAATTAATTTAAATTCATGTGATGTTGGCTAAAAGTTTAAAAATTTGAGTCATTTTTTAATTATTTGAAGGTGAGTTTTTGTGTTGATTTTTTTCTTTTAATTTTGAACTTGGACTTTTATTTCTTGCGATAAATTTGTTTGAGCGACAAAAGATAAATGCAACATATCGATGATCGGAGATCGGAGTTGTCAAAAAATATAACAAACTTTTTTGGCTCTGATTGAAAAAGCGAAAATAAAATTGCCAAAAATTAAATATTAAAGAAATTTAAATTTAAATAAATTATGTTAAGAACTATTTTAAAAAACAATTTAAATGAACATTAAAAAATTAGAAAACATTAAAAATGAATAGTTATAAAAATATATAATTTTTAGACATTTATTCTTCAATTTACTACTTTCAATGTTTCAATTTTTGCAAATCAGCTTTGAAACTCCTCTATTTTGCGAATGGTCGAATGCACACTAAATTTGGCCGGTGTGAGTGAATTTGTTAAAAAAATCGAAAATAAAAATTGATAAAATTTCGAAACAATTTTTGATCATTGAATTTTTGGCAAGAAAAATGTCGTAGAATTTTTTTTATTAGTTATTTTGAATAAATTTTATTAGTTATTTTGAATAAAGCTGGAAATTAAATAAATAGGTACTATGTACTATTGAGATGAAAAACAAAAACAAAAATTAAAATGCAATTAATATTATAAGTTACTATTATTATAATAATAGTATTTACTAAGAATATATTTTATGAAGTATATTTCGGATATTTCCTTTAATTATTTTTTGTCTTTTTTAATAAAAATAAATAAATAAAATCAGACAAACAATTAGACAACACAGGGCCAAAATGGTTCCACCACAGTGAACAACCCGACCCAGCCCACCCAACAGATGATGGGGGCATCTCAATTCGTCCTTGAGCGCTGAATTTGGCGAAAAAAGTGAATTGTACACGTCACGAGAGCAAAAAATTGTTAAAAACTTTTGTTGGATTTTTTTAAATTTTCCATTTTATATTTTGATCTTACATGATTTGTAAAATTTTTCTTCAAATCTTTTCTAGTGAAAACATTTTATCATTTTTTAAATTTCGTTAAAAAACAAAAAAAATAGTCAAAAATTTAATTTTGAGGAAAATAGAATATTTTTTCGTATGCCATTTGCAATTTAAAAAAGTAAAATATTTAAAAAAACGTATATTTTTTTGTTGATTTTTCAATTCTTTTTTTTTCTTTTTTGACGATAATTAAGAAGATAGGAAGATGGGTTTGTGGGATTGGATCAACTGAAGTTGCGCGACTCTTTCTTTTCCCGCCGTTCCGCCCTCTCGGCCGCGCTCATCGGCCTACCTATTTTGATATTGTGGACGGAATTTTTTATGAGTTACAAAAATTTGGGAACGGGCGGACGAAATTTGTTGTTGTCACCTTTGACGATAACAACAAAAAAGAAGTTAAGAATGCAACTGGCGCCAACATAACCTCGGGACTTCGGGGAGGGGGAAGGGGGTGGCGAAGGCCAAAACGGTTCCACCCCGCTGGTTCGCGCGCTCTCAATTTGCCCCGAGGCAAAATTGAAAGAGGGTGTGGCAGATGAGATGAGACTAAGCGGTAGAGGCAGAGAAATCAGACAGTGGACAAAAAGTTGGGTATAAAAGGGATGTCAAAATGCCCACAAAACATCATTTTACCCCTAAAGAGAGTTCCAACATCAAAATGCAAGAAGCGCACGTTGTGGTGGGAGTGGCCTCGCTGTGCTCCATTTTGGCCATGCTGGCCACGCTGATCGTAGTGCCGTCGCTGTACTCGGAGATCAACGAGATCGCAGTGAAAGTGCACGATGGAGTGCAGGTCGAATATCATAAAAATGATATAAAATGTGGTTGAACCAATGCAATGTTCATGTTGTTTAAGGCATTCCGCGTGGACACCGACTCGGCCTGGACTGACTTGATGGACGTCCAAATCTCTGTGACGCCCCCATCCAAGGCGCGCCAGAACCCGTTCAGCTCCATTTTCCGTCAGAAGCGTCAACTGCCCGGCCACTGCCAGTGCGGTGGTGTCCAAGCCCCGGCTTGTGCGCCAGGTCCTCCCGGGCCAGCTGGACAGCCCGGAGGACCCGGTCAGCCCGGACATCCCGGCGGACCTGGACAGCCCGGTGCACCTGGACAAGCAGGTTAGAGTCTTAAATTGTGAAAAATAAGCAAATTTAAATTTAAATTATTGCAGGTGCCCCATGCCCCGCCCAGGCAGCAGCATGCCAACAATGCCCCGCCGGACCACCTGGTCACCCCGGTGGACCCGGACCCCAAGGACAGCCTGGACAACCTGGCAAACCAGGAGCTCCGGCTCAAGGCGGAGGAAATGGGCCGCCCGGACCTCCTGGGCCACAGGGAACGCCTGGACAACCTGGACAACCCGGAGGACCTGGAGCACCCGGACAGCCTGGCGCGCCCGGAGTCGCTGCGTAATGATCTTTAACTTTGGAACATTTTTTTAATAATTTTTTGCTGTTAAGCTCCTCATCCCCTGGTCCGAAGGGACCGCCTGGAGCACCCGGACAGCCCGGACATCCCGGAGGCCCTGGCGAGCCCGGAAAACCTGGAGGCCAGGGACCACCCGGCCCGGGAGGACCACCTGGACATCCCGGACAGCCCGGAGGACCGGGACAACCCGGACAACCCGGAGCAGCTGGACAACCTGGCGGCGATGCTGCCTACTGTCCTTGCCCTGGTCGCGGCGGTGGACAAGGCTATCAGAAGAAGGCATAAGCCTTGGGGATGAAGAGATGATGATGAAGGTGATGCTAATGATCACTGCCAAAAGCGCAAAAGACCCCCCTCTCCCAATTTAAATGCTAATAAAACTGTAGTCCCCTCTATTCGCCATTATTCAGCGCTATGAATAAAAATGAATTTATTATTGCACAACTTTGATTTAAAAAATGCTAATTGCTAATTTTTGTTTTTTGAATTAGAATAAGAATTTTGGGAAGGGTTTGAATTTATATAGGAAATATAAAGTATTTTTTAAATAAAATGATTTGAAAAAATTAAAAAGTTAAAAAAAACCAATAAAAACAGGCCTTTTAATAAATCGCAAAATTATAAATTGGAAAAATTAACCCTTCTATTCTTTACATAAAAAATATAAGTTCAAAAATAATCGATTATTGAAAAGATCTGTTTACAAAATCGAATTAAAAAAAATATTGTCAATTTTTGAATTAATAAACCAACAAAAGGTTTTTTCTCATTCGATATCGCAAAATATTCCATTCTTTTCCATGCTTCAACCATTTGGGATTTCATGCGATAGTGCCATTTGTAGGAATGCCCTTGTCAGTGCCGGACTTGTCTTCCTGGACCTGGATTAAGAAGGTCAAGTAGGTGGCCGTCAGAGAAATCATCTGAAAATTTGAAAAAAAATTATAGAAAATTTAAAAATTTAAATTTAAATTAAACCGTCAAAATCAGTGGTTTTGTGACCACAGCAAAGTTCCAGAGAGTGATGCCAAGGTTGGATTGGTTGGCATGCTATTCGATGGGAGGGGGAAGTGGGCACTTTAACCAAAACAAATAAATAAAATGTACCGAAATGAACACGGAGGCTAGGCGATAAACCTAAAAATAATAATAATAATAATAAAAATATTTAATTTCAAAATTTAATTTAATTTTTTATACTTTATCATTAAATGGTTTCCAAATGCGCATGTTCCCGTAGATGATACTTTCAACTTCTCGAATCTAAAAATATTATTAATTCATTTAATAAAATTCTCTAAACCCACCAACACCACAACCACTATTCTCACCGAAAATGTATATTAAAAAATTATAAATTTAATTTTTGGTGTAATACCTAAGGTAATCACTAATCAATATAGTACCTAGTACCTACTCACCCTGGCATGAACTTTGGCTGGTGCTGATGTCAGTGCCCAAAGTTGGAGGAAACAAAATGCCAAGTCGGGAATGCTCAGCAAAAGGCCGAACCAGGACAAAGTTTGGAAGGAGAGCAAAAAGGACAGAAGACACACAATGGAGGTGGGCACGTTGGAGCCAATCATCGCGAAGGTGTACACCTGTGGCACATTACTTTATTATTTTATGGGTTTGTTGAGTTTTTTATTTTCATTTTTTAAATTTGTACTTCGAAGGTGGTGTCAATGTTGCGAATACGGTTGGCCAGCTCCACATGTGACACGTAGTATTCCTGGAGTTGTTCGGCAATTTTGTCCATGTCCCCCTCAGACTTCTCGCCAATCTGATCAAAGATTGGATTATTAAATTGAAAATATTTGTTTTATTTTCACCTTTTTCAATTTGCGCGCATTAAACATGCAAAGTTCGTGATGGAGAGCAGTGATAATACAGACAAAGAATGTCATCACGGCGATCCAAACATATTTTGCCCAAGTGTGGATGAGCAATGCAAGCCAAAACATTTTCCGAGTACCGTAGATCTTTAAATTCAAATTACTTAAATAGTTTAATATTACTTAATTTTGTTGTTGTTTTTTCAATTTTGGTATTTTTTTTATTTTTAAGGTCTTAAGGCTTTCTCCAGCTTGGGGAGGTTGCATCCGTAAATCAGGAACCTCTCACTTATCTATAGTTTTGGCAGCTAGATTAAATTTTCGAAAATTTAGCTGTCAAATTTTGAAATTTTAGCCAGTTTTTTCGTTTGTTCTCCTCCCCTTCACCTCTAATCGCTAATTACTGAAGGAAGGTTGAAAATTAAAAATAGAATCACTGAGGGAGGATCAATTAAAGGAATTACGGTACTTCAAAAATGGCATCATCAAATAAAGCTGCGGCCTCACTGACTCCCGCGACTTTGCACCAAAGGGCAACTAACATAAAAGCAACGACGATGCCCAGCAGTGAAAGGTAGGAGAGTACGGTAAGTTTGATCACTTTGGTGGTCATTGGACAACCCTAAACAAGCAGAAAATCAAAGTAAGATATACTGTACAAAATGTATACATTTTACCTTTGGGCAATGGATGTCTTCCTTTAGACGCTGCAAATATCCACGAATTTGCCAATAGAGGAGAAATGCCTGAAAAACATAAATTAAAATTAAATTTATTAATACAATGTAATAATTGCTCTAATTTTCTCCCATGTTGAACAATTCAACGTTGAAAAGGTAATTTGAATTTTTCCAGTTCGTTTTTTAGTACTTTTTAATAGAAAAATAACCGATAACAATCCGAATTTATAAGGATTTTAAAATAACAAAGCGGCAAATTATTTTTGATTTGATTTTTACCATTGAAATCAGTGCTTGAAGAAGCCAGTTGAACGCGACTAGACTTCGGGCGCCTGCAAGATCAAAATTGGAACGGCGCAAAAAAACGCGCAGAAGGTACCCGGATTGGTAGATGGCTTAAATAACAGATTGGATAGAACCATTAGATATATACAATATTTGATAAAATGCATAATATGTGATATTATGAAATTTTTATTATTTTTTTAATCAAAAAACGAATTATTCGGTTTTTATTAATTTAATTTTTTACAATAATTAGTTTTTATTAAACCTTACCCATTGAGATCAGAACAATGCCTCCAAAAATTCGTAGTGCGCGGAACATGGGACGTTGTTCCGCAAAATAGACCAGTCCGGTCAGGTAAAGCATCCTTTTTGGCCACACAAACTTTTCGTCCATTGTTTTCTGATGGCGCTTAAACTCCTCGGGACACATTTTGCTGTGGTCCCCGTTCACTGAATAAAAGTTGTCCGAATTCACCACAGAGAGTTTGGAGAACATTTTGCTACTTTTTAAGCATATAAATTTATTTGTTTTTAATAAATTTTGATTTTCTATAAAATAAATAAACAGTTAAATGATATAATGAGAACATTGTTATTTATCCAAAATCAGAATAATTGTAGTTTGAAGTGACGGCCACGGATGACTAATTCAATAAGTGTTTTTTATACGGCGGTGCCCCCAAAACTTAATTTAATAAGGCGAAAGAATGGCCCGGAAAAAGGAGGGAAATTAAATTAAAAAATGGACCAAAACACTTTATTTAATTAAACAGAGAATGGACAGAAAATGAACCTATTTAGGCCAACAAATATCGGAGAAACAAATTTATTAATTTAGTAAACTGCATTTCGGGACACTGAGGCTCAAATCTACCTGGAACTTCAAAATAAGTTGTCAGTCACCAAAAGTGCACTCTTACCTTACTTTGGATAAGTCTTAATGAAAATTTGAATATTTATGAACCAATCCGATGAATAAATGGCAAACAACTTTTCACCGTCCGTTAAATTGCCTTTCCCTTGTCAGGTGCAAAATTGACAATTTCACGGGGTTTTTGTGATGAATTGATGATTGGTGAGGGTGAGCCAATTGGGTGGACTAATTTTAGTATTTTTTCAAAAAGTGTTTCAAAAATTTTAGCGTTTTGGGGCATTTTTTAAAGAAGAGCGAAGAGGAAGGCGAAGGCAGAAGAAGGAGGAGTGGAGGAGTTTTTTGAGGAGGAGTGCGAAGGCTATTCCCCGGAGACAAAAAATCTCCGTGCTATTCAAAAATAAATAATAAAAATAATTATAAAAATAATAAAAAAATAATAAAAATAATTATTTTAAATATTTAACATATTTTTCCAAAGCGCACAAAAAGAAGGGAACTTTGTTGGCACACATTCTGTTGCCACCTCTTCTGGCTTTAATATGGATTTAAAAAATGACATGCTAGAAGGTTCCTTGGAGGAGTGTGAAAGCTATTCCCCGGGGAAAAACCTCATAATTCTTTTTTTATTTGCATATTCGATTTCTAATTTTTAACTGCAATTTTCAAAGGGCGTTAAAATAAAGGATATCTAAGATTGTTTTATGTTGAATTTACTACCACAATGTTATAATATCAAATTAATGTAATATCAAATTGAATAGCCGATTTTAGAGGGAGAAATACTATAATTACATCATTAATTTTGGTTTTGTTCATTTCATCTGGATATTTGGGTCTTTTGGGGTTAATTTTGTTGGTGATTTGGTGGATATTTGTAGATTCGATCAGGGGAACTTCGAGCAGTATCATTTTGTACCATTTCCCATCAGCCCATAGATGCCCTTGCCAGTGCCGGACTTGTCGTCATGGACCTGGATCAAGAAGGTCAAGTAGGTGACCGTCAGAGAGATCATCTGAAAATTTGAAAAAAAAATAGAAAAAATTAAAAAAAATATTTTTAGATTAAATTTTTAGATTTAACCGTTAAAATCAGTGGTTTGGTCACAACAGCGAAGCCCCAAAGAGTAATGCCAAGGTTGGATTGGTTGGCATGCTATTCAATGGTAGGAGGGGAAAAAGACCATCAGTTACCGACAATTTTCACTCGAATTGGAAAGTTTACCGAAATGAACACGGAGGCCAGGCGATACAACTAAATTATTATTTTTAAAATAATATTTTTAATTTCAAATTAAAATTTGGCACTTTGTCGTTGAATGGTTGCCAAATGCGCATGTTTCCGTAGATTATACTCTCAACTTCGCGAATCTAAAAAACAAATCAATAAACTCGTTAATATAAGTTGGTAATTAAGTGGGGTTATTTCTCAGATTTTGTTTCTTTGGGGCCCATGGCAAAGTCCTATGCATTTCTAATTTTAGCGGGTTACCCAAGTCAAAATTTTCCGGATATTAGCCTATAAAATCCAGACTAGCCAAGTCTGGAAACTTTAAACCATCTAGACTAAGAATTTTTGAAAACCCTGATCTCTACTCAACTTTTTATAATTTCAACTATTTTCAAGTATTTTTTTAATTTGCATACCCTGGCATGAACTTTTGCAGATTCCGACGACAATGCCACCAGTTCAAGCAAACAAAATGTCAAGTCGGGAATGCTCAGCAAAAGGCCGTACCAAGACGAACTTTGGAAGGAGAGCAGAAAGGACAGAAGACACACAATGGAGGTGGGCACGTTGGAGCCAATCATCGCGAAGGTGTACACCTTTGGCACATTATTTAATATTTTATAGGTTTTAAATGAGAACATTTTTTGACAAAAAATCGACTCATTTTGGCAAAACAAACCTAAAAAGGGTTTCTTTGCCAAAATGAGTATATTTTTGCCAAAAAGTATCTCCCGTTTTAAATTTTTGTTTTTTGTTTGTACCTCGAAGGTGGTGTCAATGTTGCGCACGCGGTTGGCCAGCTCCACATGTGACACATAGAGTTCTTGGAGTTCATCGGCAATCTTTTCCATATCGCCTTCCGCCTCTTCGCCAATCTAATCAAATATATTCTTTTTTTATCCTTTTTTTCAATTGATCACCCTGCTCAGTTTGTGCCAATTAAAAGCAGACAATTCGTGTTGGAGAGCGGTGACAACGCAAACAAAAAATGTGAGCACAGCAACCCATACGTACATGGTCCATACATACACAAGTACTGTCAGGAAAAACAGTTTGCGCGTACCGTACATCTAAACAAACTTTCGTTTCAAAAATTTATTTTCTATTTATTTTAAGCTACCGTATTTAAGAAAGGGTACATGTTAATAAAATGACTCAACCCAGCTTACTCACTTAAAAAACAAGATGTTTTTTTCCAAAATTTTGTGAAATTCACCAAAAAATCACTCCTATCGTATTTTCTGTAAAATTAGAGGGAATACGGTATTTGGTTATTTAGCCAATTTTACCATACCTCAAAAATTTCTTCGGGATACAATTTGGCAGCAGAATTGTCACCAATTTCTTTGCGCCAAAGCACATAGATATTTAACAGCAGAACGCCGATAAGCATGGAAAGATAGCTGATTACGGTGCGTTTTATCACTTTGGCAGTCATGGGGCACCCCTAAAAAGAAATTTTAAATATAAAATATAATTTTAATTTAAAAAATCCGATTTTATGTAATTTTTGAAACAACCTTTGGGCAATGAATGTCTTCCTTCATGCGGTGTAGATATCCACGGAGTTGCCAATATAGAAGAAATGCCTGAAATATTTCAAAAAATTTAACTAAATATTATAATTTAATAAAATTGATTTTGTCAAAAATCGAAATATTGTACCATTGAAATCAGTGCTTGGAGACACCAATTGAAGTTTACCAACCCTCGCGCACTTTGAATGTCATAGGCACCACGAGTCAACAGCAGTTTCAGAATGAAGCCAGTTTGGTACACGGCTCAAAAATAATTAAAAAATAAATTTCAAAAATTGTTTAAAAAGGTATGAAAGCCGATATTATATTTGAAAATTAAAATTTTAGCTGAAATAAATCGTTTAAAATTAACGGAAATATTTTTAATTTGATTTTAAGTTGTTTTTACCATACAATTAGATTTGATTTTGGAAAAACAAAAGAAACCCGATAATTTTTTAAGTCCAAATTTTCATATTTTGGCAGATATTTTTCTTTTTGGTCTTTTTTCTTTATATTTTCAATTGTGTCCATATTTATTTTATTGCCATGTTCACACCGAACCCTAATAAAATAATAAATAAAATAATATATATTTTTAGTATTTTTGGAATCTATCATATAGTAAATATTTCAAAAATTTAAAATAATTTTAAACAATTTCAAAATATTTTTTACCCAATGAGATCAATGCAATGATCAGCAAAATTCGTAGTGCTCGCCAGGCGGGACGTTGTTCAAAAAAGTAGATAAGTCCCGTGTATTTGAGCATCCTTTTCGGCCACATGAACTTCTCCTCCATCATCTTCTGCTGTGCCTTCATCTCCTCCGGGCTCATTTTGTGCAGTCCGCCGACCACCGAATAGAAACTGTCCGACTTCGCTTCAGAAACTTTTCGAAACATTTTCTTAAAAAACAAAAAAATGATTCATAAATTATTGTAAACTATTCTAAAGTGATAACAAAGTTCGATATAAAGAAAATAATAAAATTTAGGCAAATTAGGAAGAAATTATACCAAA
>JAQIYK010001246.1:0-10312 GCA_034700465.1 Rotylenchus robustus | reverse complement strand
AATCCCTACAATCCGACTACTGGCTATAATCCCTACAATCCGACTACTGGCTATAATCCCTACAATCCGACTACTGGCTATAATCCCTACAATCCGACTACTGGCTATAATCCCTACAATCCGACTACTGGTTACAATCCCTATAATCCCGGAACCGGGTATAACCCGTACAACCCATACAATTCGGGAACTGGAACATGTTCGTTCGGGCAAGGAGCATGTCCAATATCCATGTGCCAGGATGGATGTAAGCAAAATTATCATTAAATAAATATTTAATAAATACATATAAATTTTAATATTTAATATAAACCAATTATTTTGTTCAATTTTATCGCGTTTAATTACAATTGCATATTGTAGATGAGGTATACAGTATACACAATTCAAACATTTTAAAAATGTACAAAAAAGATAGGTCAAAATTATTTTAAAACAGAAAAATATGAATATTATTAATTAAATAATATTAAATAATTAAATTTGAGCGAATTGCTTGGAATTTGGCATTAATTTGTGACTTTGTGAGCAACAACAATAAAAATGCAATTAGTTAATATAATGAATACAATACTCTGCTGATTGTTGGTTGGCACATTCATTTCCATTTAAGTTCCTCTGAAAAATGTTTTATTTTTATTTTTAAAATTTTGAATTTTCTAAAATTTTGCAGTAATTTTTAAATGGCCACATTGATTATATAACTTGTGTGTTATTGATGATTACTATTTAATGGAATTCTTTTCCTCTATTTTTTTTATATAATTGCTATTAGCCTGTATTAACTTGACTTGATTAATTGCTTTGATTTTTTATTTTATTTTAATTTTATTAGGTCAGAATTATGTTTTTTTCTATTCTGAAAAGTATTAGGCCGTTTAGAAAAATTGTAAGCTAGTCTACTCAATCTTTAGTATGGCAAAACAAATGGTTAAAATTAGAATTCGAATGCTCTACATAAAAAACAAAACTTTGTCGATTTTTTTGAATACTATTTTTATTTTTCGGTTTTCCTGGAAAAATTAAAAATTAGAATTCATTTATTTTCAACGAACCAAATTTTAAATTTTCTTAAATTTTTTAAAACCTAAAAATTTGATCTATTTTTTCAATTTAGCAATTTTATTGCAAATTTTTGTTGGCACCTGCGGTGTTTAGCGAGGGCGTGCCGTCCCGACTGCTCGCGCTCTTTTTGCTGCGCGACAGGGAGCGTCGCACGCGTTCGACCTTTGAATTTTTTTAAAAATTTTAACTAAAAAAACTAAATATTTCTTTAAGATTTCTTTTTTACGGTACCAGTCGCGCGCTGATCCCTTTGAATGGGTTGCGTCCCCCGCGTGGCATTGTCGCGAACGGAAGCGGCGACGGGCTCGTCCCGTTCCCGTCGCGCACTACCGCCGTCGCCCCCACATTTTCGCTTGCCGTCCGTTCGCCCTTCCGCGCTCCTTTTGGTGTTTTCAAATTCTGAAAAATTGGAAAATATTTAAAAAAATTAAACCTAACAACTAACTAACTTTACAAAACTTTTTTTAAATTTTTCGATTTTCTTTTTTTAGATTTTGTGAGTATGTTTTTTTTAAATTTGTAATATTTTATTTTTAATGTAATTATTACTATTTTTATACTTTTATTTTGCTAACAAATACAATTTTTGCCAAATATTTTTGTCAATTTTCAATACCTTTTCCGTGAACGCGCTGGCCTCCATCGAATTTGATTTACCCAACAAGCCAAACAGTCCACCTTTAGTCGAGCGGATTCTGAACAAAAAATTTGATTTTTTGATTTTTTACTTATTTTTTTGCACTTTTTGCGCTTTGGCTCCTCACTGCTGTTGCCCTTCTGTTGAAGTTTTTCGAAGGATTCAAAGGCGCGCGCCATTTGGCGTACCGAAGGATGTTTACCACGCGACAGTTCCTCCCGACGGATACGGTACAGTATGTTGGTACCTGAACAAACAGTGAGGGGGAGGGTACGGTGCATTTCTGTAAGTACCGTACCTGCACTGCCCGTCCTACGATACTTTTGCTGCACGTCTTCCTCACTACCAAAATCCTCTCCGTTTTCGTCCATCACCGCAATGCCACGTTGGCCAAGTCCTAAACAATCATTTTGTTGAGTTAAAATTGGGCAGAAATATATCCTTGAAAAGGAAGGGTTTTAAATTTTTAGAATAATTTCGAAAAATTAAATTTAATTTTTTCGTATTAATAGCTGATATAATTTTGTTTTAATTTTTCTATTTTTCTTAAATTTTCCAATTTTTTGACCTGCCAGCGGTGAGTTCGGATGTATCTCCATCGGGCGGCATTGCAGCATCGAATTCGGCACTGTAAAATTTTCCTATATTTTTTAAGTTAAAAAATCCAACTTGAGATAGGTCCCCCCTTCTGATAGTTGGTGGGTGCCTTAAGCGGAGAAATTGAGCGGGTCATCAGCGAACCGCAGTCCAGCAGTCGGCTGTCCCAGGTGGTGTTGTCCGTGAAGTTGTTGTCAGTCAACGAGCTCAGCGAGGGACTCTGCCAATGGAAAGTGGTGGAAACTCAATAAAAACAATTACCGTACTCCCCGCCCCCATCGTTTTCCCACTTTACCATGCCTCCGAAGTACCCAGGGGAGGTACTAATTTTTTAAAACTTCGAAGGTGGAGGGAATATTATTGAGGTGGTAATATATTTTGCAATAGAAGTTTTTCTATCAAACACTTTTTTACTATTGGAAGGGGGCTATATTAGAGATAGTATAGAAGGGGAGAGTCATAGAGAGTAGAGAGGGTCATTATACACTGTAAAAATATTTTTTAAAAATAACAAATAAAATGAATTAAAAGAGAATAACAACACAATAAAATAATTAAATTAGTCAATGTTTAACCTTTTGAATTTATATTTTTCCCTTTTAACTAAAAGTCCGTTTTTAATTAAAAAGTGTACAAGGAATTTTAATTTGTTAAAATTTTATCGAATTTTCCGACCTCATAACCTCTTGGTGCTTGCAACAGTCTATGTACTTGGTGTTGCGCCGGTAGCGCCATTGCATCGTGTTGTTGTTGTTGTTGTTGTGAAGATACGATATCTGCCGACAGCGGGACTACCGTACCCGCAGCTGCCATACTATTTGTCAGCTGCTGCTGTTGTTGTCGTGCCAACTCCGCCTCCAATTTGTTCAGTTGTGCGTTCAGTCTTTGCACTTCCGCAGTGTACTGTTTCTGGTACTCGCGGTACTGTAGTTGCAGAAATTCGGCCGCACGGAGGGCGTTGTCCGCAATTTGCTTGTAGTCCACCGTACGATGGGCGTGACCCTTCGGCGACACATTATTGTCGTTATTACTGTAATTATCCGCTGGAGGCAACGAGCCATTCTGTAAAATCATTGGTAGCAATTGCTATAAGAATTTAAATGTGCATTTTTCGAAATTTTCCTAGTTCTGACACTAGTTGCTTAGATCGCATTTTTAAACATTGAAAATCTCTATTCCCGGCAATTTGAGTATGGAAGGCGTATCGATCGAGATTCCTGTCGAGTTTTTTTTAAATAAGAAATTGAATTGCTGATTTTTTCCATTTTTTGTTATTTTGGTCCCTCATGGTAAAATTATTTGTATAAATATAATTTACTAAGAAAAATATTTTAATTTTTTTGGGTGTATTTTTCAAAATAAAATTTACCATTTTTCTTTTGTTGCTCACTGATTCGACAATCAACTGTTCCCTCTCACTTTCCCACAGTTGTTTTTCGGTTTGATAAATTGCCATTTCCTAAAATATTTCTCATAAAAATGTCGAAATTTTTTATTTTTTATTTTTAATATTTATTATGCAAATTTTAAAATTTTAATAATTTCACCTGTTCTCGCTTTTTCTTCAGCTCCTCAAGTTCAGTTTCCAGACTCTTTTTCTAAATTTTAGTTTTGTAGTTTATCAAATTTTAATACAATTTCAACAAGTTTCGTTTTTATTCTGATTATTTCAATAAAATTAGAAAAAAAACTTTTTTTCACTTAGAAATTTGTCGCCCAAAATTCGAAAAGATTAACAAAATTGTTATCTAATCCTTTTTATCAAAAAATTTGGAAAAATAACTAATACTAATCTATGGTAATATTAAGCAAATGATTTTTTTAGTAAATTAAAGGTAAATTTTTAATATAAAATTACAAATTTGTTTTGCTAAAATAGTGTTAAATTTAAAAAAGATTAATTTTTCATTTTTTTTGTTTTTATTTATAATCCGACCTCGTTGTTGTTGTTGTCGTCGTTGTCCTTTTGTTGTGTCCCACCACCGGCCACCAGTGGTCTCTGCTGTGAGCTTCGTACGGTGGTTGTGGATGTTTGGCTGGCCGTCTCCTCCCTTTTCCCCTGCACTTCTCTTTCCAATTGTTCCTCCAACCTAAGCTTCTCCCGCGCCCATCCCACTTCCTTCTGCTGATGTGCACGACTCATTTTCTCTGCAAAAAAAGAAAATTCAAATTTAAACCCAAAAAATGGACAATAAATTGTGAATACAATAAGAGAATGGAAAATTACAGAGCCAATAGCTATAAGCCTATAAGCTATATAACTACCCCTCCTAGCTTTTCTTAAATATCAAATTCACATATTTTTGTTCAAATTTGATTATTTCCCGTTATTTTGAATTCTTATGTTGTTTTCAAACAACAAAGTAAATGGGTGGACATATATAAAATACCTATTCCCAAATTTTGCGCTGATTTTCAATTTTTATCGATTTTTCGCTTTTTCCCATCAATTTTCCTGTATTTTATTTTTATCATTCTTCACCCTGACTTGCGCTGATTTTCAATTTTTTTTTAATCGATTTTTTCGCTTGTTCCCATCAATTTTTACTGCATTTTTCCCGTATTTTTTTTTATCATTCTCCTCCACCCTGCCTTGCGCTGATTTTCAATTTTTTTTATCGATTTTTCCCATCAATTTTTACTGCATTTTTCCTGTATTTTATTTTTATTTTTATCATTCTCCCCCCTACCCAGCTCTTGCAGTGCTTCTTCCGTCCGCTTCTTCAGTCCCATCGCCTCCGCCTGCACCCGCCCTCGTTCCGCCTTCAGTTCCCTGCACTTTTGTTCCCATCTCCTCGCCCTCTCCGCCTCCGTCTCCAATTCCTCCGCCCTTTGTCTCCACTTATTCACCTCCCCTTGCGTCTCAATTATCGTTCCGTTCAGTTTCTCCAAAACTGCGCGGTTCTCGCCCAACGCGCGTTCCGCCGACTCGCGCTTCGTCCGCTCGCTCTCCCTTTGCTTGCGCACCTCGCACAACTCGCGCAACGCCTGTTCCACCTGTTCAGTTACGTTTTAATGTATTAATACCAAAAAATAAAAGCCTTTCTACCAAAAAATTGTGCATATTTAGATATAAATATATATTTTAAATTTTTATTAATTGAAATTCTGTCAATGATGAATTACCATTGTAGAATAAACTAGGTACCACTAGGTTACGGTATTAAATTAAACTTTATTTTGTATTTTATTTTTCTTTCCATTTTCGCGTTCATTTTGGCATTTTGTTCGCGCAATTCGGCCAAACATTGCTCATACTCGGCACACTTCGCTCTCAGCCCGTTGGCTTCTTCAGCCAACACTGATAAGTTATGTTGCTGAAAAAAGAAAAAATTGGCAAAAAATGGGAAAAAGTAAAAATAACAATAGAAAATTGATAAAAATGTGCATATTAACTGTGTAAATATCGAAATTGACCAAAAATTCGAAAATAACATTTTCCCAGAAAAATGGGATCCTAAATATTTGCTGTTACCTTTTTCCGACTTTCTTCTGATTGGTCCATCAGAATTTCGGTTTTCTGTGCCCTGCTGCTGTTGTCCATAATTGCTCGGTTTACCTACAAAATGTTTGGGTACTGTAATTACAAAATTAGTCTTGGATTGGATACAGTATACCTCCGCTGCACTGGACGAACGACCTTTGATCTCAAATTTGCGATCTTCGCTACAAAAAATTACAAAAATAAATTAACAATTTGTTATAAACAAAATATTCATTATTACTACCTGTTATTACGACGGCCTCGTTGTGGCGGTGTCGGCGGAAATTCGCTTCCCTCACTAAAATTAATAAATCAAAAAATTCACTTTTTACATTTATTTAATCCAAAAAGTGAAAAAAACGCAAAATGTTTTTTTTGAATTTTATTGAGCAACTGGTCATAGTCTCAAAATACAATTTACTTCCTTTTTAAAGCAATTTTTAATAAAAAGACATGAAAATGGAAATCCTTTTGTTATTTTTTTCAAAATATTTTTCCAGACCTGATGCTCCTCAGAATGGATGGCTTTTTCTCGGCGGGTGTCAGCAACAAGCTGGTCGAGGAAGACATCACATTTGCTGTTGTCCTATTGGCAGCATGTTGCACTTCGCTGTGGCGTTCCGCCAGTCGGCTGTACCTTTGCAATATATCATCATTTTCGCGCTCCAATTCCTGAACAAAAAAATTGTTCAGCAATTATCAATTTTGATAGCTTAGTTCAATTTTTAAATTTAATAAACAGAAATAAGTCTGCTCAAATAAAAATTACTCAATATCACAGGTTGAATTTTTTGAATAATTCATTCCAATTTTTAAATATATCGTAACACGCAACCTTTTTTGCAACTTTTTCTAAAGTCAAAAGGTTGTAAATTTTTAGAAAATGAGAAATATAATTACCAATAAGAATTTTTTTTCAACATTTTTCCAAAATTGTATCCAAGGATTTCCTTAAATTTACAAAATTCCAAAAATATCACTCACATGCAATCTCTGCCGTGTCCTGTGCAGGTCCGCCTCGGTGAAGCGCAACTGTTCCCGGAGGTCGGCCTCGCGCTCCAGCGTGTCCCGCACCTCCTTCGGCAAATCCTCACACGACTTGCTCGCTTCCATCAACAACTCCTCTGCACTACGAACCTTCTAAAATTATCGTTTTTTCTTCTATTTTTTGCAAAAATTTTAAAAAACTAACGGCAGCCTGTTGTCTGGCCTCTCGCCACCGGTTTTGAGCTAACAGTTCGCGCACCTTCTCTTTTTGATAAAACAGCTCGTCCTCCAATTTGTACCTGGCAAAAAATACTTTAAATTAAATGTTTGGAATTTTTTAAATTGTTTTTAATACATAAAATTTAAAATTCACAAATTCGCTCACCTTTTTTCCTCGGTGGTCTCCAACTCGATGTGCAACTTCAGCGACACCTCTTTGGCTACCCGCAGTTCCTGCTCCAGCTCGGACACCCTGTCCCTCCAGTGGTGTTCATCTCCTGCTCCGCCATCTTCCTCCTCTCCTTGTTCCTCCTCCATCTCATCCGTCCGGTGGTGTTGTAGTTCCTGCACTCTTCTGGCCAATAAATTCTTCTCACTCTAAAACACAGAAAAAATTAGAGTTGGGACCGGAAGTAATACCCCAGTGTGTACCGTGTACCGAATTTTCTAAGCCCATTAAATTAAAAATATGCATTTTTGGTAAAAATTGAAAACAACAATAACAAAAAACAACAACAATAAAAAAGTCACTAAAATTAAGCCGA
Organism: Rotylenchus robustus; assembly: GCA_034700465.1. NCBI lineage: Eukaryota > Metazoa > Nematoda > Chromadorea > Rhabditida > Hoplolaimidae > Rotylenchus > Rotylenchus robustus. The sequence goes on along the minus strand of JAQIYK010001246.1, from coordinate 2,778 downwards.
AAATTATTTTTGATTAAAATTACCTTATGATGCCCAATCTCAAAAAGAAGGAATTGAAAATTTCACCTGCAGTTGTTCGCGCTGGCGTTCCGCCTTGCGTAGTTTGAACTGCAGGATGCGTCCGTTCTTGGCGCTCTGCTCCAGCTCGCGCTGCAACTCCCTGAACTCCTCGATCTCCTCCACCCGGTACTGGTCCTGCATCTCCTCCATCTCCCGCTCCAACTCCTTCCGCTCGCGCTTCAACTGCTCGCACATGGACTCGCTCATCTGCAGTCGCTCCTCCAGTACCGGGTTGGAGGAGGAACAGGCGCTGCCTGACATCAGCGTACTCGCCGACGCGCTCATCATGTCATTAGCGCTTCCGCCTCGTTGAAGCGGTCCTCCCTGAAGAAAGATAATTAAATAAATAAAAATTTAAAAGATTGGCCCTGATTAAAATGCTTTTATTTGAAAACAATCTTTTTTAGAAAACAATTTTAAAACTCAACTACCCCAGCCTCCACGAGGGGGTTGGGGGGCGATAAAAAACGAAAATAATATTTGTGTTGGAAATTTGGAAGAACAAGCCAAAATATTATTCCCACAATGAAAAAAGGGGGAGAAAAATGTTTTCCCACTGGGAATAATTCATTTCGCCAACACCGCAATAAAGTCAAAGTCCAATTGCGAAACAAATATTATATTTAATTTTGAAGTCCAATTTCTTTCAATTTTATTTCATTTATTTTTTCTATGTATTTTTTTAAAGTTTGTATTGTCATTTTGCCTAATATATTGTACTTCATCTGATTACCACTATGAATATAAATATTTTTCACTGTTTTATGTTGACAAAAGTACCGTACCCAGTTTTATTATTTTAAATATTACCGTATCTCTTTTATTCTGTTATTTTCAAAACTACCGTACCTTACCGACCGTCAGCTCCCCCTTCAGCGTACTGTTCTCCTCCCTGTACTCGTTCAACATTTTCTCCATCTCTGCCAGTGCCTCCTCCATCAGTCTCTTCCCGTCCATCACCTCAGTCTCTCGCTTTTCTCTGCCTCCCTCTCTCTCTTCGTCTTTGTTCTCTTTCTCGTTATCCATCTTTTTTTCTCTACCCTCTCTGTCTCTGTCCTTATCTCTCCAACTACCGTATCTCTTTCTCAGCCATTCCGTCCACCGTCTCCGTTCGTGTCGATAACGACGACATTGGTCCTGTAGACGCCGATTCTCTGATCTCAAATGGGCAAACTCCAGTTGATTCTATAAATTGAAAAAATAATTTTCTAAAGTCTTCGCTTGAATTTTTTTATAATTGTGGTTGGGGTCATTTCATCAGGTATGACGTATGACATTTTTTTCCAAAAATTTGTATTTGCTCTCATTTCTCCCCTCCTCCCTCTCTTCTACTCTAGAGTTGGGTGCCTGGTGGTCGGGGATCCCCGACTTTTTGGTCATCCCCGTCCCCGAAAATCCCCGACTGGCCAATCCCCGATTCTCCATCCCCGCGGGGACGGGGATGGTCGGGGATGAAAATACACCCCTAAAATGGCAAAAAATTTCGAAATTTTTTGTAAATTTTCGAAAAATTAGTCACAATTTTCAAGGAAACTAGGTTTTTTAGTTCCAAAGGCCTATTCTTCTCGTCTACAAAAAGTTAAATAAAAAATATATGGTAAAAATTGCAATTTTATGCACTTTTAAAAAATTTTAAAACTTTATACTGTTTTTTTCTAATTTCTAATTTTTACATTTTTCATATTTTTCAATGATGATGGGGTTTTCATTAGGGTATAAATTATCTGTAAAAAATACCCACAAATTCAACTGCAGTTGGGGTCAGTGCGCGCGCGTCGTCGAACTCTTCGCCAGGCCCGAAAAAGAATTGTTCTCGTCGGTGTTTTTGTGCCCCTCCGGCACTGGTCGGTGTCATAAATGGGTCCTCCAATGGTTCGTCAAAGGGCGGACTTTTGCTCGTTTTGAACGATTCCGCGCACGAATCATTCAGCGAGTCCATTGAACGGGCGCTGTACATTTCGGACGTGTTGGACGCCGTGTTGGGATCCATGGATTTGTAGGAGGACAGCGACTGCACTTCCATATCTTCCTCGCACTCCTCCTCCTCTGCTGCAAAAAACAAAACAAAAATAAAATTTGTAAAATAAATATATTAAAAAAATAAAACTTAATAAAATAACATAATTCGCTCCGATTTTCAACATACCTGATTGAGATCTCATCAAAAACGAGTTAAATATCAGCTTTTTTAATCACTCTCGAATCTCGGATCCACATCTCAATCTCGAGTATCCGATTATTTTCAATCCCGTCCATCTTCCAGATTAGCTGCCTATATAATTTCAAATTGCCCACCTTCGTTGTTGTTCTCGTCCCGATGTTGTCCTTCGGCATGTCCCTTCTGTTGCTGTTCCGACGGAAAGTACTTTTTGCCCATAAAATGCCACGAGCCGTTTCGCACGCTGGCCGCCCCTCTCCTCCATTCCATACTACCAGCAATGCCAACAACGGCTTCTGGAACGATTTTAAAGAAATAACTGTATAAATTACTTTAAAAAATCAATTTCTATTTTTACTGTTGATCAAAGGCCTAAAATTCATAGTCGGTCTCGACCTCTCGACTACGAATCTCGATTTTTGCTTAATTTAATTTAATTTTTTGTTCCGTACCATCATTGTTGTCGTTTTCATCTACTTTTCGGCCTGTTGTTGTTGTTCTCCAAGTACTGCTCGACCCCGTTCCCCCCTCATTATTTGTTCCTTTCACATCGTTCCCAT
>JAQIYK010001245.1:0-10313 GCA_034700465.1 Rotylenchus robustus | reverse complement strand
TTGTTGATTGTATGATCGTTGTAGTACTTATCCGTTTGTGTGTTCAGATTTGCTTGTATGTTGTATTTATATCCAAGACCGCAGTTAATGTATGTGTATTATATATATCGCTCACTTGCATTTTTCTTTTGCGAATAAAGCCATAGAAAGAGCGAGAGCGTGGATGCTCGACTTTTAGTCGACGAAAATAGTTAGGAAATTGAGGTTTAAAACAAACCCATTTGTTTTAATCAATACCATGAATTCTCAATTACTATGTATGCTCTGCTCATCAATATCAAATACTCAAAAGCGAGCACTCTCCATGTCCAAAAGTAGCCACGCTAAAGTACTTTTGATCCGTATCAATCCAGTTTGAACCGCAACGACGATTTTCCTCAGGTTTGGTTTGCAAATGCACGATTCAAATTTTCGGTATCATTGAATGGTTTATTGCTTGCTATACCTACCGTAAACTGTGGTCCAACGTAATTATCTAAGTTATTACGCTATCCATATATATAGGGCCACAATCAAAAATTTCTCCAACATCCGACAATGTAAAACAAGGGGTTCTATGTACTCTAGTTTTTTAGGCTCACTAAAAAGAAGCAATTAAGACTTTTGGCACTGCACTCACTTTAAGGACCGATCTTATTTCGTTCGGAGGGAAAAAAGGCACTTCCCTCCATTTGGCTATCTATCAGCGCTTTATGAATGAAGGAAAGGAGACATGGTGCGCATACGTATATATGTAGGTTTCTACATAATGTATTTGCAAGTTTCATAAGTGTTTTACATTTTTTGTTTTCCTTTCTTTGTTTTTCCGAAGAAGGAAAAGAAATACTATATTTCCCCCTCCAAAAAGGAAAAAATATATAGGAAAAATGAGAAAAAAATAAAATAAGTTTTATGTAGAAACCTACATATATGTATAGGTTTTGCGCACCATGTTTAAAACCCATTCCAATTTCGATGAAATTTCGCGCCACATCCCACAAATGATTGTAAAAATGAAGAAGATTAAATTTTTAACAATTTCCAATTCAAACAAGCATAAAATTACCTAAAATCATAAATCAACTCCCCATAAAACATTAATCTTTTTCGTTTAAACTTGATTTTTTAAACCTTAAAGCTAACAAACAGATTTAGACATTTAGATGAAATTAACACTAAATTGCATTTTCATTGTTCTAATCCTATCTTACTTCACTCACCAATTTTCTCATTTCGCTCGGTTCAACGAGGACGTTGGCTAATGGTGGGACATTTTTGGAAAAATTACACTTTCTCGGTTGGAATTTATGTTGGATCTGCTGCGATGAACACAATCACCGATCTCAAGAAGCTTCCTACAATGCCATAACTGCTGAAAATTTACTAAATTTGCAATTGGTGCAGATCAAAGTCAACGATCTAATGGTTTGTTTTTTTAAATAAAAAATAAGAAATTTTCTTAGTTAGCGAGAGAAATTGAATCAATGGAGCATTGATGGCAAATGGAAAGATTGAAACAATTACTAGAGACCGGATTTTTAGGCAAAAAGAGGGGGCCGGGCCCCTTGTAGAAAAAGGGGGCGGGCCCCCTGTGTACGGCCATGTCTGCAACAACAATTGGTGGTAGGAATGTTCTCCCCGGTGTCATCCCCACTGACCGACACCCAACTGACCGACAAATGTGCAAGAATGACCATAACTTTTTTCAAAATTATGATAGAGAACTGAACTTGATGTCAAAAAAATTAATTTTTGCCATTTCGGGGGGGGGGGGCTTCAACCCGGATAGGATAGGACCCCCAGGATACGGGCCTGTCACCATTGACCTTAACTTTGACTCATTTGTTAATTCTATAGCTTAATGAGGGCGGAAAGAGGAAGTCCATTGGGCGTTTATTTTTCATATATTATTTTTATCATAAACTAGTTTAAAATTTTATTTTTTATTCAATTTAATATACAAGTTACACTACTAACATTCCAAAAAGGAACAAAAAACCCATTTGAAGTTTAAACTAGGTAAATTTATTTGTTTTCGGTAGATAAAGTCATTGAATTGGGTGGGTGGTTTTTCATTTGTTTATTTTTATGTGTTGCAAAAATGGATAATATAGTTGCACTAATGAGTGCAACATATATGGTACATTTTTATATGAAATAAATATTATACATACACAGGACAGGCAGAATAATAATAAACGGGTTCGAAATCGGCCAAAATGGAATGCCCATGTCCCGATTCGGATACGGGCCTTGGCTATGATGCGAATGTGATGATGGACGGTGATGGTATCTATTGAACAGTAACTTTCCGGAACAACTATACTCATCGTATCCATCCGTCTACTGAGTTCCTGATCACAACATCATCTCTTCCACCTCGTCCATCTCCTCCTCCGCGCCGCTTCGTCTTCTCCACTTTTCCGTTCTTTGAAACACATTGACGCTGCTCCACAACTTTTTCAGCAACGCTTTGCTTTTCACCCTAAAGTTTTTTTATTTGTTGGTAAAAACAAGTATACTTTTTTTCAAAAATGACCAACAATCTTAGAAGCGAGTAACTAGTAATTAAAAAATATTCTGTTTCGGGCCATTAACATACCGCAGATATAAGCCAAAAATTAAAAATCCAATAAGTGTGTTTTGTGACCTGTATGGTTTGATGACGAGAAGAGTGACGGTAGCATCGAGCAGCGGGCTGGCGGCCAACCACAGTTGGGTGAGCCAGATCAGTGTGGCGGAGGAGAGCGGACGGACGAGCAGAAGGGCGGAGGAGAGCGCAAGGAAGGCGGGCACCTTGAAAAGTATGGCAAAATGGCGAAATTCAAAGCAAAAAGAGTTTTTGTTCAAATTAGTGAAATTGTATCTTAATAATCGGGTTACCGTATGTGTTGCTCATTACCTGGCAAAGGAGTGGGACCAACGCCTGAAGAAGCGTTGCCAGCGCCACCTGACGCGTCTCGGCAAGCCTGAATTTATCAATGATTTTATTTTCAAATAATTAAAATGATGACTATGATGATTAATGAGTATTAATTTGTTTATTTTTGATCTAATTTTAATTTTCTCGTTTTAAATAAATTGTGACCTGGTACGGTCGTGCAGGGACTGGACAACGCGGATGTGCTTGGCGACGAAGCGAAAGACGGCCAAGTTGAGGGCGAAGGTCAATACTTATGGATAGGGTAGGGGATGTGTGTATACGGTATTCGAATTTGGATAGGTGTGCTAGGAAATTGAATGCCCAAAAATGGAAAAATTAAATTGAATGTGTTAGCGAATGAAAGCAAATGGGATGGGAACGTGGGTTATGGTATCTGGGGTGGAGTATGAATACAGTATCCGAAATGGGAGGACTGTAAGTAGGTCGGATCCCTTGCTACGATTAGTAAACCGATAAAGCATACAGTATCCAAGTTTGAATAACGATTGGATACTGTAGGTCAGTCCCTACCGTATGCGACAACGGTCAATGCGGCGTAGAGAAAGAAAAGAGAGTGGCGACGAGAGAGGGCGAAGAGAAGCAGGAGGGGGAGCAGGTCGGCACAGAGACAGACCACCGGGGCACGCCAGCCGGAGAACAGCTGAAAGGACAGAAAACACCAATTGAGGGAAAGGGCACTGTTATGTGATGGCCAAACAAAAATAAATACAAAAATATTGCAAAATTGACTGGGCACAAATATGCTCGGATATACACCGAATTTTCGGAATCCGAGCCGATTTGCCGATTATCTCGGATTTTGAACAAAATCCTTTTTGATTTTCTCAGATTTGATCGCATTTATTTTCATCTGAAGAGGAAATACAGTCTGTATTTCCTCATACAGTAATCCGATCCGATCGTCTTGGATATCCGATCCAAGATTCATGCGCGGTCCGGTATTTCCGACATTCCTACTACAGAAGATTGCCCGGAATGGAATTCCCGACAGGGGCTGTTCGGTTTTGCTGCTTTCATCGTTCGGATATGCCATTCATCCATGGGTTGGTCATCCATTTTGTGTTCCCACATTACTCATCACCCCCCCCTTTCCCCCTCCACCGACCACACTCACTTCACCGATCTCCATCATTTCGTATTACTTTCATTCTCCCATAATTCTTTCCAATTCGTACAAAATGTCCACCTCCGCCCCCACTGCTTCGCCGGAAATCCCATTGGGCACTTCTACTGATGAACTTGACACTATTTCGAGAAGGCAACAGCAACATTGCGGAGGAGAAGGAGGAGCAGCAGGACGAACTGGTGGTGGTGTCATCCAATGGGTGAAGGTGGTGAGTGGTGGCGGAGCAGGAACAATAACACCAAGTCGAGACGGAGCTGTACAAGAACAGCAGCAGGCGATGAACCAGTCCCGCCACCAAGATGGCCTTGCCCAATTCGATAAGTGGCGTTTGGTGGCGGAGGGAGTGTCGACGGTGCAGTTGGAGCAGCAACGCCGTTCTCACCGTCTGATCAGGGAGCCGGATCCGGACGAGCAGCAGAACAACAATAACAGCGTCAACAACAGCGATGACAATATTCTTCACTTCCGTTGCACCTCCTCCTCTGGTCCGGGCCGAATCTGTCCGTATCGGATGCGCTACCATCGGCGGAAGGACAGCTTCAAAGGCGGCGGGGACCTGTACGCGTGGAGACAACACAACCACGCAATGGCCAAAGTGGCCACCAGAAGAAAAACGTGGCGAAGAATGGCCGGATGGACACTGATGGCCAAGGTGACATGTCCAAGATTAATCGAGATTGTACAGCGAGATCAACAAGATTTCTCTAAATCTCGAACCAAATCTTTTCATCAACGCGGCTTCTATTTTATATGTTTTTTTCTTTGGCCAGAAAATGGCACAGACAGAGGCGGAAATGCTGGAACTGGTGGCTCGACAGCAGATGAGCCGGGAGCGGCCCGGATACGGCGGAGATAAGCGCGTGCTGTTCCGATGTGCACGGCCTGGATGCCCATACAGACTGTGCTGGGTGCGCGGACTGGCCAGACTGTACCGGCAACACCCGGGACACAACCATTCGAATGAGGACGAAGCTGGAGATGGTGGTGGACCGAGTTCGTCGAGCATCTTAGCGAGCAATGATGTTGTGTTGCAGCAGAATCAGGCGGTGGAACGACCAGGTTGGTTTGTGGACAGTAGTGCAATTTCAGAGAGTTCGATTGACTGTACTCTCAGCGAAGAATACATTTATTCGGTAGTACCATTGCATTATTTCAGAGACCACACCGTACTGTGCCGAGGGAGACAGTACCACCACCACCACCACAGTGTATGAGCCACTGACACCGGACGATGGGAATGGTGAGGGCACCGAGGAGGAGAACATCCAACAAATTGGCATCAACCCAGAACGTGGAGCCAATGCTGGAGAGGAGGACATCATTCAGCAACAACCACAAGTTGAAACAATTGCTGCAGAACAACCCCAGCAACAGGACACGCTTCCGGTTGCGGAGTTTCGGTTGGCCCAGTTGGAGCAACAGTTCTGTCTGATCGCCTGGCGCTTTCAGCTTCATTTCCGCGTTGAACGGTTGGAAAAATCGCCTGGGTGGGTTATGGTATCCTTTACGGAGTATCCTTGGTACGGCTTGAACTCGGAAATAAATATCTAAATTGTGCTAATTATGCCATTTTCCATTTGTCCCCTTCGACAGGGGTGTTTTCGTACTGTCGCGCGCCGCGGGTCCTGACCAGCAGGAAGGTGGCATGGACTTGTTGCTGTTCTCGGAGGAGTCCGCCGCGGGCGTTGTCCGCGTCAGTGAATTCCGCGAGTGCCGCGCGGCAGGCAGCGACGGACGCCGCTACGGCCAATGGACCAGCCGATCCGCGCGGTGGCCCATTGCGCCCGGGGGCCAGGAACAGTTTCTGCTTGCGGTAAGTTACAGTAAACAGCACTTTCGTGTCGAAAAACAAAAATATTCAAAAAGGTGCGCGGAAAGTGCGACCAGTTGCTGTTCTCGCGGTAGCCAAGCGAAGGGACGAGAACAATGGTTTATTATACAGTATCCGCACCGTACAATAGTGACTGAAAATTTACAGTACCATTGTCCATTTTGATGCATAAAATGTGTTTGGGGATTTGACTCGAACCCACAACCCTTCACCCACAACTCTTCTCGCCGTTTGCGACAATGTCTAACCAACTGTACCTATATCCGTTTTTTAGAAAAGTACCGTACCCTTTCGTAAGACTTTGGTCTGAAAGCGGCAACGATGCGACTGAAAGACACCGGCAGTAGGGCGGAGACCAGCACTCCTTCAAAGGGAAATGGTTAGAGTTCCTGAAGCGAAAAAGGGCAAATTTTTCAGACTGCCAAGAATTTCAGAATTTAAGGAATACTGTGGTTAAAGGTATAGGTTATTTGTGAACGTACCGAAAGAGCCGTAGAAGCAAAGGGCCGATTGGGTGAGCACCCAAAGGGGCACCTGACGCTGGAAGGGACGACCAATGCTCCACAGAAGGCCCATGAAGGCGAACAGCAGGGCTGAACGGGGATGGGATCAACCATAGACACGATATCATAGATGTGATATCATAGACATGATTGGAAATCAAGATCATGAAAAGTACGAATCTTTACTGGATCTTGATTTCTGAACTGGCCTGGACTAGAACTAAATTCTGAAAAATATAGGAAAACAGATATACCGTATTTTCTGCATAGAACCCATCTTCAGAGGGACAAACCATCTCCTCCCTCTCCTTTAAATCGGGGAGTGGTGAAAAAAGGAACCCTCGCGTGAGGGTACACTCGGATTTCAAATCCAGGATCTGGACAGGATGTCAATGAAAATAACAAAATGACATGTCAATGTCATTGGCCGACTAACCACAGACGGCGTCGACAAGTGCCAGGTTGGCGATGAACAGCCGATAGTCGCCACGGATGGCCAACAAGGACAAACACAGCACGTACAGGTTGGCCAGCACACCTGAACAACCCAAATCTCGGGAACGGGAATAGGCCTCTTCCCCTTGGATTGTTTTCCTTAAAATTCAAACTTTTTGCAATTTGTAGCGAGCGAAAAAAAGAGGTTTGTATGTATTTTCTAAAATTTGGTTAGACCAATTCTGATGAATATACGGCCAAAAAACCAACTCCTTGGCCACAAACAATTAAAAACAAAAAAGGCCATAAATTTGAATTCAAAATGAATTTAGCAAACTTGACCAACCTTTTTTCCCTATTTTTGATGCTAAGATTTGTCTTATTTTTCTCAAAAGTAAAAGTAAAGTATTAGCTAGGTATAAATTGCTACGGTATTCTATTCAGCATCTACCGGATACCATCTACCGTATGCCATTATATAAACTACCGTACCAGCCATGGCGGATGCCAGCACGAGTGTCCCGCCGAGGGTGCGCAGCATCGCCTTCTCCGCGTCTTCCTCGTCCGCCGCGGCTGATGCCAACGCCGCCAATTCGTCGTCCGATTGGAAGTGCACGGAGGACGGAAAGGAGGAGGAAGAGGAGGAGGAAGAGGAGGAGGAAGAGGAGCCGGAGGTGGCGGAGGTGGTGATGTTCAGTGGGGACAGCCAGGGCAAGATGGCAGATGTTGGTGTTGGAATTGATGTTGTGGGGACGGTGGTGTTGAAGATGAGGAGGTGCGAAGAAGGAGTAATTGTGGAGGAGGAGAACATTTGAACTGAAAGTGGTTGGGGACGAGGGTATACGGTACAGTTACAGCAGGATACGATACATTTGGAGTTGGACACGGTATGAGTTGCAGTGGACGGTAAGTCCCAAAAGTTGACAGGGGAGTACCGTACTTTCAGGTACGGTGGTGTATGGGTTATTCAATTTATCCGAACTTTAAGGACTGAGTTCAGATGATGCTGGGTATATGGTAGGGGATTGACTACCAAAATCCAAATCTTGGTCGTCTTTTTTGAGATCGGAGACCAAAATGCGATCGGTTAACTCACTTTTGCGACAACCCTTCTCAATCGGAAATTAATCCAAAAAATGATCGTATGTTAAAAAGGACAATGATGACGATGAAAAGGGAAAAGTTAGAAAAAGTGCAAATAAAATCCAAACTTTTGTCCACACCTTTTTGAGGTCAATTCGATGACGCCCTATTAGGGGGGGGGAGAACAAATGGCTGAACAAATCGAATAAATGAACTGTGGACTTTTTCTTCCTTTCCTTGAAGAAACTGATTGCTGAACTTTTTGCGACTTACCCCCATTCTATTGGTAGGGGCTTCATGGAGGATTTATGGTACAATGTTTTGAAAATCCAAATTTTCGGCTCAGATGCTTCCTGATTTTCACCTCTCTCAGCCGATACTTGGCCTATACTGAATACTGACCAATATTTTCCCCTAACTTTCGGGGTCTGTTTAATGATTATCCCTCCAAAAATAACATTCATTTTCGAGGAGATGAAAAAGGAATGAAAAGAAAGAATTGCAAGAAAAGCACAACAATCGGAAGAGAAAGAAAGAAAGAAAGTGATTGTTGTGTTGTAAGTGGCGAAAAGTGTGCCTTTTGGTGAGTGAAAAGGAGAAAAGGAAGTTTGAGGCCCAAATTGTGTTAAGTGAGTGGGTGGGTGGGTTGGTGGGGGGGAAGGAAGGAAGGGTTTAGTTCCCATTTGAAAAAGGGAAAAGAAAAAGTAACTCAATTTGTCAAAAATGGAACGGGACGGGGGAAAATGGGGGGGAAGGGATAACTCATTTGCCAGCAGAAGGCAGATGGGGGAGGGGGACATAAAGTGCAAATGATTTAAAGCAAGAAGTACCCATAACCTCTAATCTATCCATCACACAAAGCCATAAAATTGAGCTTAAAGGGTGGGGGGGGAAGGAGGGAAGGAGTCCATTCGCAAAAATTGATTATTGAGGGAGGAAGGAAAGAATGGCTGAGGAGGGGGGGGGGAGGGGGATGAGAAGCAGAGCAAACAAAAAAGGAGGGGAAAAAGGGAGGGGTGATGATCATGTTGGCAAGGTGGAGAAGGGGGAAGGGGAGGGAAGGGGGAAGAAGCCAACTGATGATGATGAGCAATTGGGCCAAAAAGTATGGCCATTTCAATCGACACTTTTGGGACAAAAGGCCAAAGTTGCTAATTGCCCATTTTCACCTTAAAATTTTAGATACGATAAAAGAAAATACGGTACTTTTGAAAAATGGCCCAAAATAAAAACAAAAAGTTTGGCCCATGACGACATATTGGCCACGGGAGGAAGTGGTCGTCATCATCGTCAGTTCCTTCCTTCCTCCCTCCTCATTTTTTTCTCTTTTTCCATTTCTTACCTTCCCCACAAATTCCTTCCTTCCTTCCTTCCTTTGCCTTTCTTTTCATTTTTTGGATGTATCAAATGTCATCCCTCCCCCTCCCCCGAGAGGAATGTGAATGGGTGGGGGATGGAGTGGGGGTAGGGGGTTGGGGTAGGGGTGGGAGGGGGGAGAGGGGGGGATAGAGTGGTTGGTTTCTGAATTCTTCAAAAAACATTGTTCGGTCCTCTCTCCCCCTATCACTTCAAAGCCTTTATTATCCCTTTCTTTCCCGCTATTTTTGGTGTTATTTAGCGAATAGACACGTTAAAAATGGGAGAGAGTGTGTGGAGAAAGGAGGAAACGATAGCAATGGTCGGGCGGAGGGAAGCTGAAGAGGCGGGAAGATCAAAGGGGGTTTGAGAAGGATATTCGAATTAGTCGACTTATAGCGGCGATGTTTGTGTTTGGTGTTTGAGACTTTGGCGTTGTGTGTTGTGTCTGTCTCGAGGTTACTGTAACTTCGTCCTGCTGAACTCACTGTTTTTTCATCTACTCCGGGGATACTGTACTTTTAGAAGTTGCTCGTTGGTGTTGTTTCCTGCCAAATTCTAAGTTGAGCAAGTCAATCGCAATAAATGGGCCCATCTTATCTTCTGTCTGATTCCGATAAGATGGGTTCCACGCCATACTGTAATGCGGGGATTTGGGGTCGGAATAAACAAATAAATAAATATTGTTGGCCAAAAAGACAATAAGTTGGATTTGGTGTCCCATCAGGTCGATTGCCTGCTGCTGGCAATGCCTTTTGTCCCATCTCCCTTCCTTCCCCCTTTTTGCCCTTTTCCATCCCTTTCTTATTCCATTCATTCTTTTTCTTCGGCTTTTCAGCTTGACAAAACCAAAATAGCATATTAAGATTATTTGGCCAGATAGACAGTGACTGATGAGAGAGACCGGATTTATAGTTTCTAAAAACTATAACTTGTTCAAGTTTATTTTTGTAGAACCATTCATATCCATCCGATCTTTATGAAATTTTCAGAACATCTTCCCCCAATCATGGCCTACAATCCCACCAAATTTCATAATTTTATTCGGCTAATTAA
>JAQIYK010001244.1:0-10317 GCA_034700465.1 Rotylenchus robustus | reverse complement strand
GAGGAAGAGGAGGAGGAGAAGGAGAAGGAGGAGGAGGAAGAGGAGGGAGGGGGAGGAAGGAGGGGGAAGAGGAGGAGGAGGGGGAAGAGTGGGGTTGGGAAAGGGGCCGGATGCTTATAAGAGTACATCTCGGAGTAGGGGTTATGGGGAGAGGAGGTACTGCTCGCACTCGTGTCTGTTGTAATTGGATTGGCCCAAGGCAATGATGACAATGTCTTTGCCGAATAAAATATTCCATTATAAATTATTATTATTATTAACATGTCTTATCTTTTCCCCACTGAACAGAACTGTTCCCCTTCCTCCCTCCCCAGGGGCTTTGTTCTCCGTGGTCATCACAAATGATCTTATTAATTAAGCGGGAAAGGCGGGGGAAAGAACACGGAAGGAATAATAAGCGAACGGCACAACCCGTGGCAAAAAGGCAACGCAACGCGCGAGGGGCCAAAAGGACACTTTCTGGGAAATTGGAGAAATAATCAGAAGAACGTGGCGAATAGGGGCAGGGGAGAGAACACACGAAGGGAGGGAGGAGGACTATTGGGTTGGTGGGGGGGAGAGAAGTATGAAGATGATGAAGGTGACAGTTGCGAGAAGAAAGATGTCATCATGGACTGGTGGGGTGGGAGTTGAGGGCGGAATTTGCATTTGGTGCGCGAGATGGCATTTCGCGAAATGTGCTCCAACGGGAGACCAAATGTTTCAGAAAGATTTTTGAAAAATAGGAACTTAGAACCGGGATTGGGATCCCGAAACGGGAATTCCGGTTTGATCCAACCCGAAAATTCGGATTCGGGACCAAGAGCATGCTGATGAGCAACCCAATTCCCTTGGTTATGGTATATTTGGTTTTGTTGCCCCCCCCATTCCAAATTTAGCTCACAGTCAGTTCCCTCAAAAGTTTAACATTAAAAAGGTTTAGTGAGTAACAACGGCTCCTAGCTTACTTGCTTACTTACTTAGTTATGTAGATGAATTGCTTAATCTCGGAAATGGACGGGAGTGGTAAGAGTGGGTGGGGTGGTATGGTGGGGTGGTGTGGGGTGTGGGGAGGGAGGGGTGGGGAGGGGAGGGAGGGGTGGGGAGGGAGGGGTGGGGAGGGAGGGGTGGGGTTCTGGGAATGTACGAAGTGTGAGAAATATTTTTAAAAGTGCCGAGAGATCCGAACCTACACCACCCCTCTTTGGACGAGAAGAGTGGTGCCACAGACAATTCGGTGGGGAGGTGCACAACTCCGAATTGGAGTGGGTTGGGGCACATAATTCAACACTCATTAATACATTAATTACTCATCATCCCCTCTAACTAATCTACATTGTACATACTATGCAAAGCATGAAGTACGGGTAGACCACCCTGACAATGAGTGAGCAGAAAAATGTAAGGCAATATGTCGCCAAAAAGAGATCATTTTAAGTTAGAGCGAAAATTGTTGAAATGGAACACTTTTTGCCCATCAAAAAGGATCCTCTTCTTTATCTCTTAAACCCTCAAAAATGTTAAAGGGTGCTTTTTGATACACTTTGTTCGACCCGACTTGTCCCTCGAAAAAGTCCAAAAAAAATCTAAAGTTTATGTGTTTGCTTTTCCTGCTGGCCATTTGTGTTATGTGGCCAGCGTTTCCGTTGCAAAGATTACAAACTTTTTTTACCTACAAAAACGCTAATTAGTTGAACAAATACGGAAAAAGAAAGAAAATAAAAGTTGCTTTCTTTCTTTGCTTCCTTTTCCTTTTCCCCAATTTTAAGTATTAAATTGCGGATTAACAAAAGAAAAAGTTGAAAAGGGACGGAGGATAAGCACAAAATGTCGCGAACGGGCGAATGGAAGGAATTGATGAAGTAAAGTGAGTTCAGATCACAGTTTGAATAATCGCAAATTGGCATTTCGACTTGCTAAAAATGGACGAAATTTTAATTTTTAAATTTAAAAAGTTGGTTGGTTGAAAATATGAAAATTGAAAATTCACGTTCGTTCGTTCTGCTGGGCGTGGGCGGTTACTTTTTGCGGACATTATTTTTAATTTTGACAGGGATTTTGCTACCTGGGGGTTTTCGACTATTAAGAATCCAAAAATTATTAACTTCTCGATTCGGAATAATGCGTGTACGTTTAAATTGAAAATAAAAATTATAAATTTGAAAAATAAAAAAATTAACTAACTAACAATAACAATGAATTTAGAAATTAATTTTAATTATGATAAATTATGTATGAAATGAAACTTGCATAAAAATGCAGGCCCCAGGCCCTATACGGAAGTAGTGTCAAGTTAATGTTTTTGTGTCTTTATCAATTTTGTGCAAAACTGCAAAACCATAGGAGGGACGTGGACCCTTTTGTTTTACAAATTGTTTGTTGTTGTTTTTACGTTTAAAGACCTCAAAAAAGCAAATTTGAGTTGAAAAAAACGAACAAAAATGTTTGTCGGAAAAAAGTTTAACTAGTGCCATGTGCCAAAATTTATTTAATCAGTTAAGGAACTCCATGTTAAAAAAAGAAAAATTGCAAAAAAAAATAGAAAGAAGTGCATGTAGCCTTTAGCCTAAGCTTAATTAACTTAAAGGCTTAAAGCCTAGACTAGGAAATTTACAACAATAGATAATAGATGACGGAAAACCGAAGACGGATGCAATAAATAAGTGATAAGTCTGGTTACTACAGTCGGCTGTGGCTAGCCATCCATCTATAATTGAATTGTGAAGATCAAAAATTGGTTTTAGTTTGTATTTTTATTTTTACATGTACATGTATTGAAGATTGATTCGATTTTTTAGATTATATTTATTTATTCGTTTTTTCTACTTGATCCAAAAATTAATTCGGATTTTTTAGCAAGTATTTATTGTGATTCGTGATGGAATTACCAAAATTTCCGCCAGTTATTCGCTTTGGTAAATATAATTTTGTCCCAATTGATGAGAGCATCAAATTTCCCGTATTCCGCTGCTGCAATGGAAAACATGGTGGCGAACACGAAACAGAGCCAATCATCCCAGATACAATTGGAAGCACAGGTGACAATTAATCATTAATAGGGAAGGGAGAATGCCCGTGCTCTGTTTAATAATTTAATCTAAGATGCGAGGAATTCGCCGAATTCATTGGACGAATTCCAAGATGACATTATTGAGTTCGTGCCGCACCCACAGATTAATAATCCTCCTCAAAGACAACAACAGCAAAATCAACAATTGAATCCAATTCCGAGCACAAGACAACAACAGCAAAATCAACAATTGAATCCAATTCCGAGCACAAGACAACAACAGCAAAATCAACAGTTGAATCCAATCCCGAGCACAAGCTTTACCAATCTAAACATCCAAGAGGCTAGGAAACCATCGGCTGAGTTCCAAAATGATGGTTAGTAACCAAGACCAAGGGTCAAGCCAAGTGGGAGCCTAGCGCCCCAAATTTTTGGTCAAAATATTCGAGGCGTTGCACCACTCTTTTATTAGAAAAGGGAGAGAGAGAGAGTGCCCATGTTGTTTTATGTTTAAAAATTTAATCTAAGATGTGAGGAATCCAACCAATTCATTGGATGAATTCAATTTTTTGGATGAATTCCAAGATGACATTATTGAGTTCGTGCCGCACCCTCCAGTTAAACATCCGCCTCAAAGGCAACAACAGCAAAATCAACAACTGAATCCAGTTGCAGGCACAAGTTCTACCAAGCTAAACACCCAAGATGCAAGGAAACCATCGGATTCATCGGCTGAATTCCAGAACGATGGTTAGTAAAGGGTCGAGTCGAGCGGGAGCCCATAGCCCCCACCAAACACGAAGGGAGGGGAAAATTCCTCTTCAATGTCAAAAATTGCAATTAATGGGGTTCCCTTACCCTTATGTTATTAAAATTCACTTAAATGAAAATGTATCTCATCTCATGCCAAAAATACACTCCTAAAAATCGTCCGGCACGAAAAAAGCTCGCCAAAAATTGGGAAATTTTTATGTGGAAAAAATTGGTGGGTCCCCAACCCGTAATGAAATCTTGTTTGTAGCTTTGTAGAGTGAAATTCGAAAAAATTAAGTGGTGCTACTTGGTCGCGAAGGGCATTTGGATGTGTACAGAAAGCTGAAAGAAGTGTTTGGCTTTGGCAATTTTCGCTTTAAACAAAAACCGGCCATAGTTGCTGCTCTTATGGGTCACGATTGCTTTATTGTTTTGCCGACAGGTATCGGACAAACCAAAAACATTATGCAAAATAGTTTATTCTTTCTTTAGGTTCTGGCAAAAGTCTATGTTATCAATTACCAGCTGTACTGCATCCCGGCGTTACCATTGTTATTTCTCCACTTTTATCATTAATGGAAGACCAAATTGTCAAACTGCAAAGTTGCAAGGTATAATATACAAATAACCTTCTCTTATAATTAAAAAATTAAAGGTTTCTTGCGCTCTTCTAAGAGGTTCAATGACTTCCGTAGAGCTGGAGTCAATATACTCGGATCTTGCATCCACAGAACCCAGCATCAAATTGCTCTATGTCACTCCTGAAATGGTAAATTGGAACGCATATTTTATATCAAATTTTTATTTCAACAATTGTTTTAGCTTAATGCTTCCAACCGATTAAATGCCATGTTTACCTCGCTTTATCGTCGCAATTTGTTAGCCCGCTTTGTGATTGACGAAGCCCATTGCGTCTCCCAATGGGGCCACGACTTTCGTCCTGATTACACAAAATTGCGAACATTTTTTGAGCCGTTTCGTGGCACTGACAAAGTGCCAGTAATGGCACTCACTGCAACAGCCACACAACAGATTATCGACGATGTGAAAAAACAGTTGAATATTTGTGGCTGCAAAATGTATGTACATCTTTAATATTTAACAAAAATCAAAAAATATCGGTTTTCATATTTTCAATAAGTTTAGGTTCACGGGCAGCTTTGTTCGTCCTAATCTGGTCTATGATGTCGTCGAGAAATCGCAAGCCAACTTCAAAAAAGTGATTGAACACATCCGAAAAATGTATCCAAAAGGATCTGGCATCATATACTGCTTCTCAAAGTACTTTTGGGATAAAATATCAAATTTATGCCAATGTTATCTCACAGAAAGGACTGTGAAACAGTTGCTGAAATGATTGGAGGAGGAGCGCTTCCCTACCATGCTGATCTTTCTGACCAACGCCGTATCGAAACGCAGCGAAGATGGATGACCGATGATGTGCAAATTCTATGTGCCACAGTTGGTATGTTTGGATTTTGAACTCTTAACCCAATTGTCGATTAGCGTATATTTTTGCATTGTTTTAGCATTTGGAATGGGAATTGACAAACCCGATGTGCGCTTCATCATCCACCATACAATTCCACAAACTCTTGAGAGTTATTATCAGGAAACGGGCCGAGCCGGGAGAGACAACCAAATTGCCCACTGCATCCTTATGTACAACTTCAACGACCATGTGCGCCTTAAGCGACTTATTGAAAGTAATTATTTAACATTCGATTAATAAGCCATTTATTAGGGTAGGGTTTAATTACACAAAATTCTAGATGATGAGCCAAAAATTGAGATAAAAAGAATGAAGGAACAAAGTCTGTGGAGCGTTGTTGAATATGGCGAAAACATTTCTGAGTGTAGACGAAAACTTATAATTTCACATTTTGGAGAGGTACGCTAATTAATACCATACATACTAGAAAATTGGATATAATAAGTTATAAATATTCAGACTTATGACCAAGACAATTGTATTCTCACACCAGCACCATGTACAATCTGCGCATACACCGCAATGCATGGAGAACTGCCAGCCAAACAATTCGATTTCACTGCGGAGGCTGTAGCTGTTATCGAGTCGATCAAATCCATCCACAATCCCATAACATCTTACGTCGCTGATTTGTTCAGAGGGCAACTGACAAAGAAAACCGTGAAACGACAGGTTATAAATAGAAAATTATGAAACAGAAGTCTAAAGACTTTTTAGGTTGAGGATAATGGACATGGACGTTTGCCGCTTTTTGGCTTGGGCAAGGGATTGGGCGAGCAGGTACAAAGGCAAAAACATTAATTTGAAATTATTGGCATTTTTCAAGGACTGCCAGCGTTTTATTAGAAAATTGATCGTTGAGGAATATTTGAAGGAGCGACTATTCACCACCAAGCACCAAACAGTGATTGCCTATTTGAGTGTGGCCAAGAAGGGGCAGGAATTCTTGGTCAACTACAAGCGAAATCCGAACTCAATGGAGCGGGTACGTGGACAGATTAGGGGTGGATATATAGGTAACGGGAAAGTGGTTGTTGATTAAGATTAACATCTTCATGAGCGAACCAAAACAACATTCGCGTCGCACATCAACGGGATCAAATGCAACAGCCGGCAGAAAGAGAAAGTCGTGAGGAGAAATTGCCTGTTTAGCTTACAATTTAGCTTAAGTGCCTAGATGTAATTCGGGTATATTATGTGTTGATCTTTCAATACGCTTTTTTTGCCTTTCACTTTTGTCATTTCAATTAATTACTGGTAAATTGATTGTAATTTGCGAAATAAATTTGTGAATTAAATTTTAACATCGATTTTTCCTGTTGAATGTACGCATGTGTATTTAACTGTTAAAGTTAATATACACATTAATACTTTTACAGTTACCTATATTTTGTTTGTTTTATTAACTTGAAAATGATACGTATATTTTGCGCGATAGTGTGTAGGTTTATGGTAATGGATATTTGTGTCATTTTGAAGGATTGGATAAACTATTTTTTGGCACGAAAATGTGTTATTGATTTTCATTTTTCCAAAAAGGATTTGGTTAGTTAGTGCAAGCGAGCAGACAACATATTACCAACCAATATCCAACACTACTCACTCGACGCATTGTGAAAAATGCACATTATTGACATGTATTTCTTAATATATATTATATATATATATATATGTACATACACATGATTAACAGTTATAGTAATAGTTGAAGATTTACATATTACATAATATATATGTATCGCAATTGATTTGAACGAACTTATGAAGCGAACAATGTAATTGAAGAAGACAAGTTCAGTTCATATCATCCACGACAATATCGGTTAACTGATTTCAAATCGGTTAAAAGTTCGGTCGGTTGCAACAATCACCGAAATTAGTCAAAAAATATATTCAATGAGCAAAAGGTACTTTTCCGTTTGAGCACTCAACTAACTGTCATAAAAACAAACTTTAATTTCATGATTTGGTGGTGAGGGCGGAAGGAAAAGTACCAAAGTAATTGCTAATTCAATATCGTTGTTAGACGATTAGACCAATCAATTATACATTTTAGTTAGCATTTGCATAAATTCGACCATATTGGTTTAACATTTTCCCAACAAACAATTTAGATACAAAAACAACTATTAATTCCTAGACATGTCTCGCGGTGGTGGAGGTCGAAATAATAATGTTGAAGGGAAGGTGTATGTTGGCGGGTTGCCGGAAGATGCAACTTCGGAAGAGGTTTGTTGTTTGTTATCTTTTTTGAACTACAAGAGGAAGTAAAATTTAATTTTTAAGCTTGATGACACCTTTCACAAATTTGGTCGCATTCGCAAGATTTGGGTAGCGCGTCGTCCGCCAGGGTTTGCTTTCATTGAGTACGAGGATTCACGTGATGCTGAGGATGCAGTCCGTTCGCTCGATGGAACGTAATGGTTATCATTATCAGAAAACAAAGTACCGATAAATCCAAAGAATTTAGGCGTATCTGTGGAGTCAAAGCTCGTGTGGAACTTTCAACGGGCCGCTCACGTCGCGATGACCGAGGAGGTGGCGGCGGCGGAGGTGGTGGTGGCGGATATCGCGGTGGTGGCGGAGGAGGGGGCTATCGAGGTGGAGGAGATCGCGACCGTGGGCGTCGAGATTCCAGGTATGTTCGCTTCTTTCATTTGGTTGTTCGGCGGTAAAAATGTAAAGGAGAAGAAAATAACAAACATTCAAAGTGGTTTTTTCAGCGCCAAAAACACGCACACACTCCTTGTTGTTGCATCAAACCAACTCTCCACCACACTCCTATCTTCCATCTCTCCCTTTCATCTTCTTCCTTCTCTTCCCTTCTTCCTATCCTGCCAGAATTAGGGATGGAATGCCTAACCAAACAAGGCATTTGAAATGGTGTTAAAGCACATCTGCTCCCTGCGCATCCTGAACCCGACCCGAAATCGACCAACCGCTCATTGTAACGGAGTCGGCTTTTTTGTGGTGGTGGTGCAACCCAAACCCGGCCAATCGTCGATTTCGCTTCGAATCGTCGGTCCCTCACACTTTCTGCCCACCCCGCTCGCTCTTCATTAGAATCTCCGCCACAATCATCACACTTTTCAATCATCTCCACGCCTTCTCCTAATCGTCCCCACCACCACTCCAGATCTCGTTCGCGCTCTCGCTCGCCGTACCAACGCCGTGGTGGTGGACGTTCGCGCTCCCGTTCACGCTGATCGAACTGTGAGTTATAATAGTTGCTATTGGCTATTGCTACCGATTGGGTGTCGCCAATAAAAGGCATTTGGAAATTTTTCTAAATTTTTAAAAATAACTTTCCATGCCAAACTATTGGCGCTCCCGTTTATCAAAGACAAATAATTTAAAAATGTTTTTAGGAAGGATGGAATGACATGCGAATGAAACAAGAGGGGAGCACTTTTGTCATCCCTATTTCTTTCCAAATGATCTTTTGGTAAATATGTCCATCATTTATTTAATCAAGGTACGATCGAGTTCTGCTTATTTCCATTTATTTTTTAAATGAATCGATCGAGCTCCAATATATGCTTATTTTTTGACTATAAAACACTTTCCTTTTTATAAGTCAAGACAAAATCTGTGTGTTCCGGTCATGATGAACTCCCCAAAGGTACTAACAGGGATTTGGAACTCGTATTTTTAGGATGTGCAAATGTTTATCGATTTATATTTAGGAATGGATTCGTTTTTAAAAACATATAACAAAATTAAATAAGGAGACTAGGGCGGAGAATGAAATAGGTGATCAGCAACGTAGAAGTGAACGGATAAAAAGCAGTGATAGGGGAAGCTGACTCCAGAGCCAAAAATTTGATCCGGAGCTGAGATTTTTAAGAATTTTTCAAAGCCTCAGAAAGTTCGATTTTCTCAATCCAACACGGAAAAAAGTGGACAGTAAACCATAATTGGTCTGGGAATCAAATCAAAAATATGAAAAGGGTTCAAGCCTTAAATTTGTTGTCGGGCCACTACTCAAAAGCACCGGAAGCGAGCAGTACAGCAACAGAGCGGGGAGAAGCAGTGGCTTGAAAAAAAGACTAAAGGTCTAAAGGATCATATTGAAAGAAAGAGGAATTGTTGGGTGCGTGGAAAGGGTGGGGAGCTGTTTGTTGTTAGTACATATTACTTACACAGATGGCATTTCGAATTCGCTTCAAAACAAAAATTGAAAAAGTCAAACAAAATAAAAATCGAATTTGTATACGTACACATAGCACCATTACAGTCGGAGATATTTGGGAACAAATGGACAAATTGGGATGATAATTACATAAGTTCTAATAACTTGGCACATTTTGAGGAAAAAGAAAGATAGATGCTGGTACAGCTACATAAATTAGTGGGTCAAACAGAGGTTGTTGTTGTTGTCTCGCTCTGTTCAGTTGTGTACATCACATTCACTTCGTCCTCTTCTTCTTCTTCGGGGTTGTTCATCTCCTCGTCCTCCTCCAACTTCAGCTGTTCTTCGTCCTCATCACCCGCTGGCCATGGGTCCGCCGAAGGTGAGATGGTGGCACCACCATCCTTGTGTCTCTGCTGCATGTACGGCTTGCAATACGCTGGAAGGGAAAGGAGTTGGAGCAGGATCAGAACCAATAAATGATTGCTTATTTAGTGAAAATCAAAAAGATGATAAAGAAAATAGGTGATGATAAATTTAAAATGTCCCACCAGGTACGGTAATATCACTAAATATGTACTGTAAAATTCAAGAGTATCTCGAAATTTTTGGGGGTACGAATTCCCAAAATTTTAAGGCTGTAAAGTTTGTTTTTCTGATGTAATCAGCGCACTGTTTTGAAGATTTCGTTGCCCAAATTACAGGGGATTACAGTAGGAAGGTTTAGTGAGGAGAGGGATATGGTAGATGCCTGCCTACCGTATCGATGGTTCATGTGCTGGGAGTAGGAGCCGGAGTGGGAGAACCGTTTCAGGCACTTGTTGCACTGTAAAGTGTAAAATGTAACACCGTATTACGCTTGGCACAACACTAGTGTTGTGCGAGACCGAAAAAAACCCGAGACCGGGACCGAGATTTGACTCCGACTTTTTAGGGGTGAATTTTTTGTCC
>JAQIYK010001243.1:0-10318 GCA_034700465.1 Rotylenchus robustus | reverse complement strand
GGCCCGATGTTCGTCGAAGCAAAAAGTGATGCCGAGAACACACACAGAACAGGGCTTACCACGCCCGTCACCACCAAATTTTTTAATTTGTTTTTCAACAAATAATTTTTTTAACCAGTATACGCTTTCTGGGTGTTAAATATAAATAATATAACAAAGTAAGACATTGCCATACCTAAGCAATTTGACTAACAAATTATATATTCGATTTTTATTCTTTTGCATAATTAATTATTTTATTACTTTCTGTATATGCTACCGTATTCCTTCAAATTGATCCCTTTCCCTTTAAAGGGAGGGGGTCCAAAAATAACAGCGGCTAATTAGTATAAATACGGTATTTATGATACAGTAATACCTATAATGGTTAAAAAGGAACAACAAACAAATTACAGTAGTAATTAGACTAATTAGACATATTTGCTGAAGAATGACATTTCGTCAACAAAACATTCACAACTGACCCTAAAGGCGGAAAAAAAACAGTTGATTAAATAATAAATACATATGTTGTTCCAACTACCTGACATTCAGATTGAACTTCTCCCATATTTGGCATAATCTATTAATTTAAAATTTAGATTATTTTTCTTCAAAAGTTTATTGCCAAACTCACTGTGTCCCAACATTTTTTAACACCACGAAGTTCATGTGCTTCTGTTTGCATTTTCCATGGGCTGAAGAAAGTTTTCATTTTTGGCACGAAAACATCGTAAAAAAGTGTAGTGGGTTACGGTAGTCGTAGAAATAAAGGCACGACTTGTCCTGGTCGCACATCACTTCGTTGATGAAGGGCGGGAAGAACTCGTCGGGCAACTTGCGAATGGCCTGACACGCGCCGCACAGTCGCAGGTAACCATCCTTGGTATTTTGTGCTAATTTTATAATCCGTCTGATTTATCAGATTTGTCCTGATTTGAATTTAACCCCCCGAATCTGACCAATAAATTGTCCTGCTGATTTTGAATGAATGTCCTTACTTTTCTTATTTTCCTTTTGTCTTTTTGAAAATTGCTGTCCCAAATTTGGCTTTGACCTTGTTGTCATGATTTTGAAAAAATTTCGACGGTAAACCTGTTTTGGCACAATTCAGATTTTTTGTTTTTCGCCATTACGGAATTTGAATTCTAAAAGGAATTTGGTCTAAAAAGAGAATTGGGCTTGGGTCACCTCTATTTTGTAGGTTAACAAACAAACCTCGGAGCCTCCCCGCTTGTCACAACCAAAGGGGACCACGTGAACATCACCTTGGCAAAATTTCGAATAAACAAAATTAATATTTTTATTTATTATTTTTTTACCAATTAATTTTTGTTTTTTGTTCTTTGGTCGAACTGGCGGAGTGCCACTATTCAGATTGGAGGAGGAGGAGGAGTTGAGGGTATGGTGGACGAGTTGTTCGGCGAGTACGGAGTTTCGTTTGTAGCGCATCAGCTGGTCCTTACGCAAAAAACCATTTTCTTCGACAAAATAATTTTCAAAAAAAACAATTTTATATTTCTTTGCCTGATGCCTCAGCGAAGGCGAAATGATGGAACGCTTCGAGTCGGTCCTTAAACGGGTGGTATTTTTATTTTCGATTGAATATTTGTGTTGATCACCCGTGCATGGTCAGGTTGCCGAGCCGAGACAGCACCTCCGGGGACCGCACATCCTCCAGAAATGTTTCGCCAATTTATTTTTTTACTCATTGTTATGCAAATTCCCTCGTTTTCGAAATTTAAAAAGAGTGCAGAAAGAAAACCCCTTTGTTTTTTGTTTTGTCTTCTTCAATTTTTGTGCTTTGTTAGGAACTAGAAAACCAAATTGTTTTTCAATTTTTTCTATCGAAGTTTGAATTGCGTTGTGCCACTTACACATCTCAGATTCAGTTCGGCCAACAGCCGTTCCAATGCCTCCACATTCCTTTTCACCGCTTGATCACTCGATTTTGGCGGCTTAGATTGGCGCTAAATTGATGATAAAACACCCAACTTAAACAATATTGGCAAAGAGTAGGACAGACTTCATATTGGTCAGTGATGGTTTTGTCCAAGAAGCGGAACACTCCGCTAACATCCTAAACATATATACATATTATGCAATAATATTGTTGGTTGACCAATCCTTTCCCTTCCCTTCCCTTCCTTCTCACCCAGCTTACCCAGGCCATCAGTTCCGGGTTGTAGTTGCCCTTCTGCTTCAACTCCCTTACCAAGTCCTCCTGACTTAGGTGCTTGCACTGGTCGACGCTGTTGTTGCGCTGTAAAGACAAGTAATGAATATACAATGTATGTAATGTATATACACACACATTAGGTATTTGTGGACACTTTCCACCCAACTAATTCCTATCTGTCAATCAAATCACTACCTATATCTATATCCAAAAACTCGATTATACTTCGGAATTACCTATTGAACAATTTTGAATCTTTCACCAAATTTCTAATCTTATTTAATAGTGCCTTAAACTGACTATCGGATTGAATGGAAAATATTTGGATGAGAAGTATTCGGCACGGAAAAGGCCCGTCTCTCTTGGGTTGTTGGCAGACTGCTCATCAGAATCGGCGGATTCTGAACTGGTCGCTTGGCTATTTGGTGGTTGGACTGAAAAAGTGAAAATTTTATTAAAAATTTATTTTCCCCAAAAACTTGTCGATGCGGTGAATGGAGTTTCGGAGGTACTGCTTGCGCTTGGTGAAGATGTAAAAAGTGATGAGGGTGTTGGTGTGGGCTCTGGCTCTGGTTCTGGTGTTGGGGTGTTCCATGTCTGTTGCAGTTGTTGTTCTGTTTGGGTGGTTGGTTCTGTCGACGGATTTTGACTGGTTGAGATGCCCAAATTGGGCGGACTTTTGCGGATCACATCCAAATTGGAGGGCACCGACGCCGAAATGGCATTCTTCCGAGCGATAAATGCCTCGGAGTTGCGGTTGGGCAGCGAAGAGGAAATGGCGATGAAACTTATTAGGGAAGGGAATATTGTAAAGACCCAAAGGGAACGGTACCGTCGTGACTTTGGAAAGTCCGAAAGTTGGGCAGCACTGTTTGGCCATTTGGTCAACGCCGACTCGACGTTCCCGAGAATCTGCTTCAGATGTTGTCGATACTCATTCAGTTCCACAACTAATTAGCTAATTTTCAAACCATAGTTCCATTTTAAACCCCAGAAATTTCCCAAAATCTTCTTTTCCTATGATAAACTCACTTACATTCCGCGTCTCCGACTCCGATTCTCCGCTCCATTCGCTTCTTCAACTCCGCCAGCATTTGCTTCACTCCCTCCCCGACTGTTCCCATCTCCTCAATTTGATTGTTGCTTTCCCCACCATTTTCTGATATTTCTGATAGTGGCGCTGATGAGGGCGTGGCCAGCGGATTTGCCAATGTTTCCAAATTCAGTGTCATCGCCTTCATCGTATTAGTTTCCTGCTCCTCATCTTCCAATGATTTTGATGTTGAACTTGTTGGTGTTGTCGTGTTCTGTTCCGCCACGATAGTTTCTGTTTCATTTGCTACATTGTTTTTGGTGTTGGATACGGTGCAGTTTGGAGTTGACGAGGATTCTACCATTGTACTGTTTGTCATGATGCCGGCTTCTGCCTGTCCAAATTGTCCCATTGCTGAGGGGGGTAGCACACTTTTGTTAGTCAATTCCATTGACAGTGGAATCTCAACTCCAACTTTGGCAAGTGTGTTATTGACGTCGATAAGAGCCATTTCTGGAGTTGTTGGCACTGATGTCTCCACATCTAGTCAAAAGAACATATCCAGTGAATTGGTTAAAAGTGGAAAATGTAAATTTTTGTTTTAGTTTTCTATTTGGATTCTGATTTAACATGGTAATATCACGTACCTATACCTGTAGCTGTTGTGCTTTCCACATCTCTCTCAATTTCGTCCATTTTTTGAGCAGTTCCAATGGACTCTCCCGATTCTCTTCCAACTGTTTTATTATTTTTTTCGTCAGACGCATAATGTACTGGAGTTGGGGAAAACTGTTCCAACAGTTCCGTTGTGCTGATCAACATTGTCGTCGTGTTTTCTGCCGTCAATATGTTCGTCTCGTTGGATACTGAAACTGTTGTTGGCATCGTAATTGAAGATAATGGCAACGCTTTTAAGGGTTCTGAAAGATTAAAATTCAATTTTGTAATTTTTTAAAGTATTTCGTTACCTTTAATTGATACATTTTCAACGGGTGTCTTGATCACATTCCTGGCTTCTATCACTTGGGGTTGTACAAGTTGACCATTATTTTCATCTGTTTGCAAATTGGATCCGGGACTCTCAAGATTGGTGGATTGGTTTTTGTCGATGTTTCTGGTGAGTTGATAAGTACTCAAATTGTTCGCCGATAATTCAAGATTTGCGTCGATGTTGTATTGAATTTCGGGCAAATAGTGTTTGGTGGTGGAATTATCAGCTGGCAAAAAATGTGATAAAATACAAAAGGAATTTTAAACATTTGTTGGGTTAAGCCTACATACAGTATGCTGTCCCAGTTGTTTGACTGTGGTTCGAAGTTACGGTAATATTGTCCGCACTTTCCGCCGAACTAATCCATCGCTCTTCGTAATCGAACAGTGCCAATATTTCCCTTGCCAACTCATCCTCCTCTGATGCCTCCGATGATCTGCTCGCTTCATTGTTGTTGATCGAATTCTGTACAAAAATTTAAATAATTAAAAATATTGCAATGATTTGTTTTTATTTTACAGAACTCATTTAGTGAGCAGTTAATAGTCAATATTTCAAAAAATCAATTAGAACATTTTAATTGAGACACCTTCAAATTTAGGTTAGCCCAATTTTATTTGCCTTAAGCTCACTTTGTTCAGTTCCTGCTCCAATTTGCTGTGTTCCGCCGATGGGGTGGGGAATACGCCGGCAAGCAAATTGAGGGCGACGAGCAGACAAAACAGGACGGAGGAGGAACGGTGGATGTACCAAAGGAGTTGGTTCAGCGGATGATGGACCCAATGCCGGGGTGGAGATGGAGACCCTCGGGACAAAGTGCCACGGACGGACAATGCGCGACGATTGGTGCTCCGACGCCAATTCATTTTCACGCAGAAATGTAAAAAAAAATTTATTTGTATGGAACCAATAAATAAATAGGTATTTTTATCGCTTTCCATTTTAATTAAATTTTGAAAAATTTCACTAATGCATCCCGACAATAATCAACTAATTGGCTTTAGAGCCCAAATTGAAGCCGAATAAATGAATAGGAAGTAAGAGGAGGGTAATAAGATTAGAAGGGGAAGCGATCAGAGAGGGAAATGGATGAAAGTGGGGGAGGAAGGAGCAGAAGGCGATAAGGGAGGGGGGGGGGGAGATCAGCAGGTGGCGCCGAACTGGCGGAATCAAATTCGGGAGGGGCATCAGGATATTCGGGAGGGGTGAGAAGGAGGGGGGGGGAGGATGGTGCGCGAGAGGAGAGACCGACTGGACACCAAGATGAACCAGCAGGGTGGGGATGAACGACGACGACAAAACAAAACAAAGTAATTTAAGGGTTGGCGAGAGAAGCAAGGAAGGATCAAAACGGAGCAGCGGATGAAAGTTCGGTGGTTATGGATTATGGCGGGGGAGGGAGGGAAGGAGGGGAGGGGTGATCAACCTACGTATTACTTACTCGAGGGCTGATCGCACTAAATTTGGAAGGGTTGAACTGATCGAAGGGTGAGAGATGTGAGAAACACTGGTTAATTACCAGAAGAAGAGAAGATATATTCTGATAAACGGACCATTTTAACATATTTGCGATAATCCGAAGAAGGGACCTTTTGTTCTAAACTCATCGGCCGTAATTTCCAGAGTATTGTTATTTTGCACCCATTGAAAAGTTCACTTAATTGTCAAGTCGGCTTTCTGCGTCAAACTGTTTGGCAAACCGAGTTTGTGCAGAACAACTGTCATCAGTTGTGCCTCCTTATACACAGCTTAATAATAATAATTGTTGCAACATTTCCTTCCTTTCATTAGTTCGCCAATATCTCTGTTGAATATACTCATCCAATATTAGTAATAAATTCGGAATATCGAACAGATCGGAAAATTAACCATTAATCCCAATGCTAAAACATTAATTGTACGTCCTTTTTATTTTTTATTTTTGGTGATTAATTTGTGATTTGATTATTTACCTAACCATAAAAGACAGACAATGTTCCTTCCACCTTTAAAAATTGGAAATGTCAAACTTTTGGACACTCTCTCTCAACAGATACAACCAATGATCAATCTCAATTCCAATTCCAATAATATCCAACAACACACCTTTTGAGCGTTGTGTGACTAATAAATACATAAATCACACTATGCACCATTTTGTCTCTCGCCAAAGCACACAATGCAATATAAATAATAACAATAATAATAATAATAATAATAATAATAATAATTCGCATTGGCAAAGTGCACTTCGCGGAATTGGGTGGATGGCATGGCATGGCATGGGATATATTCCCGCCAGCCACAAATTGGAGACGTTCTGAAAAGAAAGAACGAAAGGAAGGAAAGCAAAGCAAAGCCTGGGACTGGGAATGCATTGGGTTGGGACTGGGAATTGTACTTTTTATGCGATTTGTGTTGCTTCTGTTCCCTATAGGCCTATAGCCCAACTCAACTTTTTTTTTTCTCTTTTTTCTCGTTCATTTCCCAAAATTGTTGTTTTATAATGTCGGTCAACTCGAAACAATTATTGGACGCCGACGTAAACTCGACCAATGAGGTAAAGTAAGAACAGTATCCCCTTATTTAACCAAACTTCCAAAAAATGAGTTACGGTACCTTTACATATTGCACAAAATTCAAATTTAAATAATTTCGTATTTTTAAATAAAATTGCCCATTCAAAAGATTTATTCGGCGTACAAAAATGCCGGCGTGACATTGGAGCTGATATTGCCGGCACTTTTGCTCAATTCCATCGCGTTGCCCGGCATCCTTTTAAACGCGTCGTTGATCATTGTGACTGTGAAAAACAAGTAATATATATCAATAATTAGTTTTATGTCTTATTGATGAAATGGACGAATTATGTCCAGTCAAAAATGTATTAAATTTTGAAGAATTTTTGATTTTTTTAAAGTATTGATATTATCAATCATATAGTATAAATTTGCATAAACATTGAAATTAATTTTCAATATTTTTAAGAGTTTAAAAGATATGGCACAGTTTATAAAATACAATTAATTTATGTTTGAAGAGCCCTGCACGGTGCCACCAACTTCCTGATCGCGCTGATCTCCGTGTTCGAGGCACTTCACCAGTGCAGTTATGTTCTGTTCCTCGGCGTCGTCCTGTCCGGCCTCGACTTCATCCCCCTTCGAGTGGCCTTTCTCGCCCAATTGCCCTCCATCTTCGGCTTCAACGCTACAATGATGTTGATCACTTCGGTGGCTGCCGATCGACTTTTTGCCGTCATTGCACCTCATAGGTATTTATTTATCTATTTTACTCTTTGATTTCCGTAGATTTTCTGTTTTTAGATGTTCATTTTAGATTTGAAAATATATTTATTTAAAATCTGTTTTTTTGTATTTAAAAATCTGTTTTTTTATTGACATTGGCAAATAAAGTCATTTGTTTAATTTTCATTTTGGAAAATATATCTGTATGCTCTCTTTAAAATCTTTCTTTTTTTCAAAAAAATATTTGGAATTTCTAAGTTTGTAAAGGTTTGAATGAGGAATTTTAACATGTAAAAGGTTCAATTTTGTTTTAGTCGTGATGAGCTGAACAAGGTGTTGTACCTGCTCGTCCACTTGGTGCTCGCCACTGCCTATGCCCTTTGGATGTGCTATTACATTTTGGTGGCAGCCCAAGAGAACCCATCGAGGCAATTCAAAAAACAAAACAAATTAATTAATATTTGTACAGTAATATACAGTAATACAGTGCAATAATGTACGGTACAATTTGTGTGCCCTTTAAGGCCGGTGACCGGCTACCTAACGGAGACAATCATTTTCGGTAAACTCGGCTGGTCCATGGTCCTGCTTCTGATCAGCTGTTGCGCCTATGCCCTCATTGGCATCATTGTGTACTGCAAGCCGCACAGTAAGAAAGAAACACATACAGTATCCTTTGTTGATCTTGGAGAATGCACATTACAGTAATCTCCACTCGCCAGAATTGGAAGAGTATTTTTGGAGTCAAAAAATAGAGCAAAAATTTAGCTATAAAATGATATAAAATTGACCTCATTTGGCCCATCATGAAGGAAGTTATGGCCAATTATGTCTAAAATTCATGTTTTTGGCTAAAATGTTAATTTTTTTGGCCATAACTTCCTTCATGTTGGGCCAAATAAGGTCAATCTTATAACATTTTGTAGCTAATTTTTTGTTCTATTTTTTGACAATAAAAAATTCATAACTTTATTCTGAACAAAGTTATGGTCATTGGGCCGCAAATGTCTGCTAACCAGCAAGATAAAGCAATAAATTTTTTAGAGAGAAGAGGCATAGCACGCTATGCCTATCTTGCAAAAAAAAATTGGAAAAATATGATGAGTGAAAATCTGAAAATATGTATGATATGAATCTGAAAATGAATGAGAGAACGAAAACAAAAAAGTAAATAAAATCTCTTAATTTTGAATTTTTTATTAATACAAAATTGGACTTTATCATGTAAATACAGCCCATATATTTGATACCAAAATTTTCAATACATTTTATTCGATTGAATTAATAAAAACGGCAGTAGTTTTTTGGCTCCAAATCGGTTTTTTGGCTCCAACGCCAAAAACAGTTCTTTTTGGCTCCGAAAAAATTCCAAAAGAAAATACAAATTCCGGAAGAAAACACAAAATCAGAATTCAAAAAATACAAAATCAGAAATTTTAAGTTTTTTGTTTTTTAAAATAGCTTAACCTAGGTTACAAAATTTTTTATTTGTATCAAAAGATGCGCCTATTTTTTCTGCATTTTTTTAATACCAATTTTATAGGGTAAAGCTTTATTTTAAACGAGTTATTGAGCCTGGTTCTATTTTAAAGGGATAGACAAGGCAATCCTAAAGAATCTGGGCCCCTAAAAAATCATTTTTCTCATGAAAAAAACATGTGTTTAAATTTTGAAAACAAAAAATTTCAAAAAAAAATTTGTTTCTTTTTTTTAAATTGAAAAAAATTTCAAATTTTTTTGAAAATTGAAAACAAAAGGGTCCCGCGGTCTCATTTTGGATTTGGAAAAGTGGATAGATAAAACGAAAACAGTACCAATAAATTTACAAAATATTGAAAAATATATAATGGTTAGTGTCTGTGCCAAATTATTGTAAGTCATATACGGATCATAGCAAATGTTTATTGCATATAGATAAATGAACATATGGGATAAGATATACCGGTAATTAGGAAAACATATAGTGGATATGGTATATGATAGGTCAAAAAAT
The DNA here is from genome assembly GCA_034700465.1 of Rotylenchus robustus. NCBI lineage: Eukaryota > Metazoa > Nematoda > Chromadorea > Rhabditida > Hoplolaimidae > Rotylenchus > Rotylenchus robustus. The sequence goes on along the minus strand of JAQIYK010001243.1, from coordinate 919 downwards.
TTGAATTTTTAAAAATCCCAAATTAGAATTAAACAAATTATTTTAAATTAAAATTTAATTTAAAATTTTTTTATATGAAATTTCAAATTAGGCATCATGCTCTCTCGCCATTTAGGCATCCGTTGCCGGTTGAGCAGCACGTTGATCAGATGCGTGGTGATGCCGTCGCCGGTCCATCTCCTGTTGGACTTGATCCAATGTTTTGTTCCTTGTCTCAGGCAGATATTTGAACCCAAATGCAATGAACACAGCCAACAAGGCGGTGAACACAAAGAAGGCGTACTCATGCATCACTCCCTGTAAAAGAAGTAAAGTTATTAAATATTTTTCTATTCTACACACTACCACTTAATTCGTGAATGTATGTTTTGAGTGATCACTGATCACTCCTCGATAATCCGAGCAAAATCCTCGGTGGCGAGATAGCACATCAGTAGTGCTCCTGACTTTGGGTCCCATTAGTCTCGGTGGTTCGATCTCCACCATCTCGTCCATCTTTTTCCCTTTTCCCATGCGGCCTTATTGGTAGCACCGGATGGTTGATGCATTGCCTAGTCTGGCATGCGTCCTATCCATCGCACACCTCCACCACTCTCTCAAACACGCTCTCTAATAAGCGTAGGCCAGTGTTAAGAGATATTAATCTCCGCTGAGCCTAAGAGACCAACGCATCCCTTTTGAGAGAGAAAGAGAGCCTCTGTCCAAGTAGGCGCCTGGGGAACGCCGATCCAATTCAGAGAGAGTTGGCTGGCAGCCAGTGGGCTGCATGAACAGACCGAGGGTCCGGTCTCCCCGAGGTTGGAGGTGTGAGTGATCACTGATCACTCCTCGATGGGAAAAGCGGCTAATCCGAGCAAAATCCTCGGTGGCGAGATAGCACATCGGTAGTGCTCCTGACTTTGGGTCCCATTAGTCTCGG
>JAQIYK010001242.1:0-10318 GCA_034700465.1 Rotylenchus robustus | reverse complement strand
AATATGTCGAACATTTTTAAATTCTATAATTTAAAGTGACAATTTAAAGAAATTCCGATATAAATTTTAAAAATTCATATTTTTTTAAAAATATTTTTATTTTTGTAGAATATATTTTTTGCATTTTAGGACATTTTAGCAATTATTTTTTAACATTTGAAAATGTGTTAAAAAGGATATCAAATGTTTTGATCTAATACCATACCCTTTGTCGGCAGTCTTTGCTGTTGCGCAACAACCACAACTTTGAGCCGGTCAATGATTGCACGCAATGTGTACCACACGTCATATAGCTTTTTCTTCTGATCCCAATGTTCAAATTTGGCATTTCCCGCCAACATTTTGGTCATTTGGGCCATACTTTTGTCCAGCGCATCGTGCAACAGTGCGTCCGTTTCGCGCAATACTTTTTCGACAAGTTGCGTAAGTGAAAGTTGCGTGACAATCTGTTGCGTTTCATTTTCCGCAATTTGTGTCAATCCGTCCACAAATTCTGCTAATTGTTGTCCACGGTGGATTCACATGTCCACGGTGGATTTCTCCTCTGATTCAGGAGCAAAAATGCCACCATCCCATAGTGCCAAAATTTTATCAATTTCATTAACTTTTCCTAAATTTTTGATTTTTTTTTCAAATTATTCCAAATAATTTTTAAAATTAGCTGTATTAATATTTTCTTTTAAATATTTTAATGACAATAAAATTTTAACAGGTGTTATTATTAAATATTTAAATTTTTTAACAATATATATTTTCTATTTTTTTAATTGATTTTCTAAAAATCCAGTCAAAAAATAAAGAAAAAAATTTGAATTTTTTAAAATTTCATAAATTTTTTATTCCTTAATTTATTTGATTATTTATTTTTGTGACCTTTCCAAATGTTCCAGTCAATCTCAAAAATGTGTTCAAAATGCAAAAATATATTCGAATTGTTGCGAATAGTTTCCATTATTGCGTCGGATCTCAACATATTTCTCTCCACTGGCTCAGGCTCCCAATTGCTGTAACGATGCTTTCCGCGTCTTTAAAAACAAAAAATAAAATTATAATACCGTATTTACTCTAAAAAATCCACGGGGGAGTGGTTTAGAAAAAATTAAAAAATTGAAGAGAAGCTGCATTTTTTTTTTGAAATTTGAGCAAACAATATTTAGTAAAAATGATGGATTGCTTGCCCATTGGTGGTCCAACCCATTTAAAGAAGGGGAAGAAGAAAGGCTTAGAATTAGAGGGTATACAGTACCTCTCCATGAAACAATGTTCCGTTTTGCGGCGTGTCAGCGTGGCCAAAAGTTCATGGACATTTTCGCTGAAGATTATGTTCGCTTTGAAATACATTTGTTGTTGTTGACCATTTGAAATCTGAACAAAATTAACAATTAATATATCAATATATTTAATTAACATATAATTTAATAAAAAATCAATTTAATAACAAATTAAAATAAATTTTAATCATCTAAAATTCAAATACGACCCGCGGCCCCAGCCCCAAAAGGAGTATTCATCTGTACATGTTTTTTTCTACCGTAATCATTTTTCCCATTTTTCCTACCGTAATCAGTTTTTCTGCTAGGTTTTGTCCAAATGCGAACAATTTGCACGCATCTCTCCTTTGCTCAATGTCCCTCATCTCCCAATGTTCTTTCAATTTTCGGAATACCTTCGGCGTATTTACAGAATAGTGCGTGTTCGCTATGTCTCGCGCCAATATTTCCATTTTCTTGGCCGTAGTTACAATCCCTTTTTGGTGTTTAAACACTTCGACGAGGAACAGGAAATCTTCTTAAATTTTCTATTTTTAAAAATTAAAATAATTTGTTAAATGTTGATAAACCTATTAACTATTTTTTCAATATTTTTTTTTGGAAATTTTAAAAAATTAAAATATTTTATTGAAAATTAAAATTTTATTGTCATATTTTCTTGAATTTAATTCGTTATTTTAGAAATTAATAGTTTGGAAATACGGTAATATTGGTGAAAATATTCTTTGCGTTCATTTATTTATACTACAATAATAACATTTTTATTTTTTTATTTTGGAAGTTTTACTTTTTGCTTGTTCATGTTGTGTTACTGTACTTTTATTATTTTCTCTGTGTTCAACATCATCTAGATGGGTTACTGTACTTTTTTCTTCTCTTTCAACAGTATCTTCCAGATACAGTACCACCTCCGTCGTTTTCCAATTTACGCCCTTTTCTTTGTGCTGCTTTAATTGCACCGTATCCAATTCAACCGATGCTGACTCAATGCTATGCGTATAGATGCTAAAATGTACAGTAAAATTGGTCAAGATAGAAACTGTAATTTGATAAAAGGCAAAAACAGTAACAAACATACAATAGTAACTCAGATCTAAGAATAAAAAACCCTTCTTTCTCCATTTTATACCTTTTGGTTAAACTGAGCCCTCCCATTACCCGGCTCGGACCTATTTCTCCTTCAATTCTCGGTCCGATCTTATTCGGCCCTACAACATATAAACGTACCGATTTTTTTACATATTTTTTATATAATTTTAATTTTAATTAATTGTTTTATTTTATTTTTTACCTTTCTTCGTTGAGCCATTGTGGAACAGTGAAACAATTGAAGGCAGTTACCATTTGCTTGAGTACCGTACCCCCGCTTTTGTCGTCAAACAACAACAGTAACCGGGCGGCAAGTGAAAAAACAATTTGAACAGTACCACATTTTGGACGGGTTTGGTGCCAGTGCTTTTAAATTCAAATTTGGCGCCAAACATTTGGCCAATCTCATGTTCAAATTCCATCTTACCAAGCTCCTCAATGCTGTTGCAACTTAAGCCTGGCAAACTTGCAGAATCTGCTTAAAATTAGAAACATAATAAATGTTCTGCAAAAAATATCGTTGTAAAAATGACGTTAAATTTTATTTGACTGTTTTATTTTTTTATTTTTAATCTGCTTTCATCTATCAGTTATTAAAAATATTGAATATTTATGAAATTTTATTTTTTATACAATTTTATTAAAGGTTTTTAAACTAGACTAAAATAATAATATTAATAAATTATAAAATTAAATTTAAAAAATATTTTCCAAAATTTTAACCTTTTTGAACAATTTTGCCCGCCAATTTGGAGGCCAATTCCAGAAAATGACGACCATTTTCCACCTCGATTTTTATTGATGATGAATTGACTTTGATCACTTTTGAATTATTTTTGGCCGCCGATGATTTTCCAAAAATTTCTGGCAAAAATTTCTGGTCGAATGTCTTCAAAATAGGCGACACATCAAATTTGTTCAAATTTTCGAATAGCATCATCTGATCAGGCTTAAATATTTGTTGAAAATTAAAAATTGATTTAAAGTACTATAAAAATTAAAGAAGAATCTATGGCTAGTAGCCAGGTATAAATAATTTAAAATTTAAAAGAAAATTTCGACAAAATAAAATTCTAAAAATACCCGTTGTTGTTGTTGTGCAACTGAACTTGTTGTCCCCGAGTGTTCTTCACTTTTTGGCAATTTGTCTTTTTTGTTAGTTCCATGCTCACAAATTCCCATTTTGGTCCATTCATCTCGCAACAATTTTTGCTTAACATTACCCTCAATGAGTACATCCAACAACTCTAAAAATTAAAAATTGAACATTTAATTTTTAATTAAATTTCAAGAAAAATTGTTTGCTTATTAAATTAAGTTAAATTCTTTTAAAAATTATTATTTAAAAATTATTAATTAAAATTTATTTACCACATTTTGGTTTGTTTTGGCATTATTATTGTGTTGGTATACATTATTATTCTTACCTTATCAAAAAGAAACTTAGGTAATAGTTCTTTAGCAAAGTACAGTAATTATTCTATCTAATGGGTTTTTGAAGGGAAGAGTACAGTAACAGTAATCCTACCTATGCGTTTGGAAAAGTACAGTAGTCTTACCATTGCCTTTTTTCGATTTTTGCTGGGATTGGTTGCTTTCCAAATTGGCCTTCAGTTTTTGTAGTGTCATTGAACCGAACAAAATGCGCGAATTTTCATCTCCGCTGGCGGCGGGAGGACGACATTTGCCGGCCAAAAAGTGGCGAATGCCCTCCCAAGTCATTCGCTGGTTTGGATCCACACTCATTACATTCTGCAAATACAATTAATGTTCAGGTGTACTGTACCTATTTATTATCTGACTACTGTATGTGTTGTTGTACTTTGTTCAATAATCAATTCGTTGTATAATTACTTGAACTACTCATAACAATATTTTATGTTTTTGGCTTTGCGAGGAGGCGTGATTCTCTTTCAAATATAAACATTTGGTGATTTAAAAAATAAAACGTTCTGTTTAAAAACAATATATCAATAATTTTGGAATTTTTTAGTGGGAAATTAATAAGTCAATTAAACAAAATTTCTGAAATTTTCAAAAAATAGTACCGTAACCAGCTGAAACAGGCGGGGTTGTTCGAATCGAAGTTGCAAAATGATTGGTAATATATTTCCATTTCCTCCTACCACAAATTCGCTTATGTCCAACTCCATTTTGCCTTTGTATATTTTGTTCAAAATGTCCACTTGTTTTAGCGCAAATTCCTGAATTTAAAAAAATACATACAATAAAAGATTATTAAACCGATTATAAAAAAATTTTCAACAAAAATTGTCAAAATGTTAAAAAAACGGTGAATTTTGTTTCTATGATTTTTTTAAAGGATGGAATTTTTGTAAAATTTACTTTTGTATCCTTTGCACTCAATTTCTTGGTGTTCAATTTCTTCGGCAAGTTTCTCCATTTGTAGTGCTTTTTTGAGTACTCCACAAAAAAGGCGCCGTAACGGAGCAAAAAAGTCTCATAAATCAGGGAACCAAAGGAAAACACATTTTTACGCTCAATTTGCTCCACAGTACCAGTCAATCCAATCTGAATCATAATTAGTAATAACATACTGTATTTCCTGGTATATCATACTGTATATATTGCACATACCGTATTTCCTCTAACTAATCACAACTAAAGGACAGAGTGCCTGTGCTAAGGCTGTGCTAAGGCATTCTACTTACGGAATTCCGTAATTCGTAAAAATTCCTCTTACGGATTTACGTAATCCGTAATCCTCTTATTCTTCTTCTTCTTCTTCGAAATACAGTAAGATACACCAGGAAATTTTACTGTATTTCCTGGTGTATCTTACTGTATTTCCTGGTGTATCTTACTGTATGTCCTGGTGTATCTTACTGTATTTCCTGTATATCTTACTGTATAAATTTTTCCAACCTCACGATTTTTTGATTTTTACTCGACTCCGTTTTATAATGAATAAAAAAATGTGTGAAATTAGACCCCTTGCAATTGCAATTTTCCCTCCTTTCGAGGGGTTTTAAAAATATCTTACCGAAAAAAATAGAGAAAATATGGTAAGTTTAATTTTTAAATCAAATTATGTACATAATGATTTTTTGTCCATTTTAATTTGATTTGTCTTTGAGCAATTGAAATAAGATTTTAAAAAGGCGCCATCAAAAATTAATTATTTTGGTTTGAAATTTTTTTGAAATTTTGTTTTTGCGAATGTATTGTGACAATTACTTTCAAGAAATATATTTTTAAAATTTTTATTTTATTTTTCTATTAATTTGTACTTATTTTATCGACAGTTATTTTTAATTTAATTTTATTGAATTTTTATTTATTTGCTTACTGGAGTTCCATATTCTTGAAATGGGTTCGGCACTACATGTGTACGAGCATATTCCGAATATTCCAGACTGGGAATGACCAGCTTGTCCAGCCCCACAAATTTCAGTGTCCCACCTTCGCCACACCACGGTGACGACGATGTTTGGTGGTTGTGGTGGTGGTCAACATCATTTTTTAATTTTTGGACACACGAAAAACTGTCCAATGTCAGTGATTTATGGTGGACGGTCCCAGCTGAATGTACAAAAAATAATTAATACAATAAATTTTGTAATAAAATATTTTTTTTTCAATTGTATTTTAATTTTTAAAACATTTTTGTACCTTTGTACAATTGACTGAACACTGTGGCCAACTCTCTGATGGCCTGCTCAAAGTGGTGTTGTTCATTGAAGAACTTGTCTGTCTCGTAGATCCATTGCGCAACTGACTTTGGCTCATTGAGCAACTCAAAAATGACCACCCCGTGCTCGCGATCAATTTTGCCGCTTAATAATAAATTAATTAATCGGACATTTGGCCAAAAATGGCCAAAATGGCAAAAATGGCCATGGTATAAATTGGCAAAAAATAGAAAAATGGCCAGAAAATGACCATGATATGAATTTGGACATGAATTTTGCCAAAAATGGTTAAAGAAACATAAAAAGTTTCATCCAAAAGACTTTTTTTGATAACTGCTCTTACTTTTTTCAATATTTATTTTTGTTAAAGTGTAACAAGAACTTTAACCAGTGTAAATTTGAAAAAATATATTAATACACCCCAAATAAACTAATAAGAACAGAGAAAGAATCGTTATAATTCATCAATGACCTTTTTGTGGATAATTATATTTCAAAATAAAAAACAAATTTAATAATAAATTTTTAAATTAAAATTTAATTTAAAAATTTAATTAACATTTTAAATAAAAAATTTTAAAAATTTACTTACTAGTCATATATTTTCAGAAAATGCGTTGTCGATTTGCCGCCCATTATTTTTGTAGTGTAATGGTCCAAAAATGCCATATGTTTCATATTCCTTTCACTTTTTGACCACAACCACGTTTTGTCGGAATAATATGGGTCTTCTTCTAATTTTTTGACTGCCACAAAAGCATTTTCTGGCAATTTGGTCTCTTTCCTCACATTTTGGTTGGTGTGGCCAAGCTGGGCCTCGAAAAACAATGACTAAATCGAATTTTTTAAATTATATACCGTATTTCTTCTAATATCACATCCTTTCATTTGTACTCACTCCATCAACGGATTGGAAAAAATTTCCACAAAAAACCACCCGAAAATTTTTGCTGAGAAGAAATTAGAGAAAAACGGATAAAAACCCAGTGTTTCCGCCAATACGGATATATAATAAAACTTTTGAAAATTTTACAAAAAATAATTACTTAATTTTTATAGATTTTTTACATTTAAATAGATTTCTGCAGTAAAGTGCAACTTTTTGTCTGCCAAATAAATTTGGGACTCAAATTCTTCGATGGGTTCTTGTTGAACGTGTTGAACATGTTGTGCATGTTTGGCATTGTCCATCTCCAATTTGCCGTCCACCTCCGATGTGTAGTCCATTCTTTGCATTTTAACCGCAAAAATACCTTTGCCTTTTCCAATTCCAAAAGGCAAATTTATGGGAACTAAATCAGGAAAAATTTAAATTACCATACTATTGACTAGGGTGGCAGGGATGGGGATATATCTCCTCTCCCCCAAACTCGGGGATCCAAGACTTTTTGGCCATCCCGTCTCCGAAAATCCCCGACTAGCCCATCCCCGATTCCCGATCCCCTGTTCTCCATCCCCGCGGACATCCATCCGGGGATGGACTGGGATGAAAAAACACTCCTAAAAATGGTAAAAATTTTCAAAAATTTTGTAAATTTTTGAAAAATTGGTTAAAATTTTCAAGGTAATTATGTTTTTGGTTCCAAAAGGCTAATTCTTCTCGCCTATAAATAGTGAAATAAAAAATATATTGTAAAATTGCAATTTTATGCACTTTTAGAAAATTTTAATAATATTTTTGGAAAAATATATTCCCGAGGGGGATCCCCCGTCTCCGACTGGCCCTTTCCCGATTTTTTTTCTCAAGCTCCGACTCCGGAGCTGGATCCGGAGCCGAAAATTTAGAGAGGTCGGAACCGGAGCGGAGCTCTAAATTTTTGGCTCTGGCTATACACCCCTAAAGATTGGACAATTTTGAAAATATTTTTAAAATTTGACCAAAAAAGTTTAATTTTTTTAAGGAAATGTAACTAATATTTAAATAATTCTCTCGGCAAGGCCCGGCACTGCCGAACAACTTCATAATATAAGTCGGAGCCGGAGCCAGTTCTGGCTCCGGCTCCGCTCCGGTTCCGGATCTGGAGCCGGAGCCGAAATTCCGGAGGGTTCGGAACCGGAGAAATCAAGTTAAAAACGAAAAAAGTTAACTATTGAAAACGGATTAATTGCAAAAAAATAGACAAAATTGCATTGACAAAATTGGTCAAATTTACGAAAATTTTAAGAAATTTCAGAAACAGCTGTAAGTTTTTTAGACTCATTTGTTGGTTTATTTCTCAAGAATAGGGCGGGGATTAGATGAAATACAGTATACGGTTATGGTATTATGTACGGTAGTACGGTATAAAGTTACGTTGGTGTACGGTTATAGCACGGTATACGGTTACAGTAATTATATATAATCAAACCCACTTAAATGGAAGGTTTTTGAATGTTCTGTCGTCTCCATTGAAAAAGCCATTAAAAAGAATAACAACAATAACAGGAATAAAATCAAATTCATTTTACTGAAATTTAATTAAGTTAATTTTAGAAATAATAATTATAATATATATTCTATTTGTTCAAATCATTGAGAATTTCAGATTTTTTAAATTAAAATATTTTTTTTATAATTTTCAAAAATTATTATCTAATTTTTAACAAATAAAAAAATGATAATAATATTAGATAATATTTTGATATTTTGATCAAAAAGTAGGAATCAGGATCATATCTAGGTAGTAAAAAATGATTGATATTCTAAAAGTCGAAAATTAAAATTCCAAAAGTTGAATTTTTTTTCGAAAATTTCTAAAATGCCTTTTTTCGCTTCAAATTTTTAAGCGAATATTGCTTTTTCGATAAAAAATGTTTTGCACCACAACATGAAAATTTATGATTTAAGTATAAATAAAGTTGAAAATTGAATTTTAAAGTTTAAAAATATCGCTTTTTAGGATTATCGCTTTTATCGCATTTATCGCCCTTTTTGGCCGTATCGCTTATCGTTATCGCTTTTTAAAAGCATATCGCATTTATCGCTTATCGTTTATCGCTTTTTAAAATTTGATTTTCAACAGCCCTGATAAGTACCTCGAAACCTCCCAGCACCCTCCCTACTCCTGTGCGAAAATCCGGAATCGCGATCTCCGTCCCTGAGTTCGAAGAACCGGGTGCCTGGGGTCTTCATATTTTGGCGAAACCGAAAAACCACCCATAAAAATCAGTTATATTTGAAACTGAAAACCCATAAGAATCAGATAAAGTTATATTTGTTATATGATATATAACAATTTTCATATAATTGCCGAAAATCATATATAATGATTTTTTTGAAAATTTTGCCGAAAATTTTTGTAATAAATTATTCATTTTTTTAAATGCCAATTCTTCCCGCCCCAAATAGCTTGTTCATCTTTTTTGAAAAAATAATTATAATCCCATCACAACCATGAGTTATATTTGTTATATGATATATAACAATTTTTAATAAGAATTTTATTGGTTTCCATTTATTACTTCTAGTTTCCTTTCTGGTTCCAATTTTGCAAAAAAACATTATTAAAGAAATTTCGTTTTTTCTTCTGAAATTTCTATTAAAAAAATTTAATTTAAAAATAAGGCTTCTTTTAAAATGGATTCATGATTAAAAATTGCTTGAAAATATAAGAAAAACTCAAGCCTATAAAATAATATTTTTTAAGCACCCACAAGCGCTCTTTTTACAAACAATTTCAAATTCTTTAACGTAAACTGCACTGTTAATAAATAATTAGATCCGATTTTTGCGGAGCAGCCCGGTTTGTGGCGAGGCTGGTTTGTGGCGTGCCGGTTTGTGGCGGGCCGGTTTGTGGCGAGGTCGGTCCTGAAGGGGGCAGTAACAGACCCAAAAATTTCAAAATTAATTTTTGAATTTTTAAATAATTTTCTGACCTAATAGGCCTAGGATTTTTGAAAATTTTAAATTTTTTTGAAAATTCATAAAAAATATTTTTTTTATTAAAAAATCCTAATATTATTTGAAGAAAAAATTGCCAAAAAAGATTTTCGGGAAAATTTAGAAAAACTTGGGGCAAATTTTGTAAAGAAAATTTTCAAAAAATTTTAAAATTTTCAAAAATCCTAGGCCTATTAGGTCAGAAAATTTTTTAAAAATTAATTTTGAAATTTTTGGCAAGAAGGAAAAAAATGTCCTTTAGGATTTTAAAGAAACTGAAGAACGACCTCATCAAAATGAACCATTTTTTTCAGGCCACAAACCGGCTCGCCACAAACGGCCTCGCCACAAACCGGCTCGCCACAATCCAGGGTCTACCGGATTTTTGTACCGAATGAAAATTGAATTTTTCGGTACTACTCTGTTAACGGGGGGGAGCAACCTTT
>JAQIYK010001241.1:0-10322 GCA_034700465.1 Rotylenchus robustus | reverse complement strand
ATTATTTTTATTTTTCAATAATGTTTATTTTGTTGAACATTAAATTATTTAAAAAGAAACAATAATCTCATAATTTCTTAAATTGCTTTAACAATTTTTAAGGGCACCGAAAAATAAAATTAATTGTAAAACTTTTTACGAAGATATATTAATATTTGAATTCTACTGTTCAATTATTGAGCTCATGGAATAAGCAAAATCAAATGAATTTAAATACCAAATTATTTTTAAAAATTAAAAATTAAGAACATTAAATTTTTAACAAAAAAGTTTTTAATTTAAATAGCTACCCTTTTTACAATAAAAAACAAAAAATGTTAAATAATAATTCCTTCTTTAACTGTAAATTATTCGGAAGATTATCTCTGAATAAATGTTTACAAATTATTGTTTTATTTAAAAATTATTTATGTTAATTTAATAGTAATAAATAAAAGAAAATATCATAAATATGAATATATAAATCGATTTTATAGAATATTGAACAAAATCAGAATATTATGTTATAAAATACCTATTGGATATAATATCCACAAATGTTTTATCTGAATTCTGCCATTCGTCTAAATTACCAAAATAATATTTTATTTTTTGTTTTATTTTTCATTTTTCTGTTTTATATTATTTTTAAATATTATTTTATTGTTAAACGTTAATATAATTATAACAAATAATTTCTTATGCATATTATTTATTTTTATAAATATAAAATATAAAAACCAAATGGTTCGAATTTATTTTTTAAATTTTTAACACAAAATATTTTGTTATGGATTTTATTAAATTTTATATAAATTAAACTATTTAAGTCAAATAAAAAACGAAAGAATTAAAACATTTAAATGAATTTATTACAGTGAATTTTGAATTAAAGCATTTATATTCTGCAGAAAGACATTTACTCAAAAAGCACTTTGATTTACAGTAATATTATTTATTATAAATTGCAGTGACTTGGATATTGCCAAAATGTCTTCTGTATTATGTATTACTGTATTATGTGTTATTATTGTATTATTTGCAACTGAAGTATTAAGTGGTCTTCAAAGCCACCACTCTCTGCTGCCGATGAGTGAATTGTTTGGTCCAAATTTACCCCCAAAAAAGCAACAAATTGTTGTTCCAAAAGTGGCCCAAAATAATGAAACAAAACAATTATTGCCAAATTTCCGCCGAAAAGAACATTTGGACAATATGACTGGGTTCAACAACCCAATGATCGCACAATTTGGCAATGAATTTCGCAAGGATGAACGCGATTTTTTGATCAAAAATGACAAATTCAAGTACCTATATCAATGATAAAATTTTAGCATTCTTTAAGAGAGATTAATAACTCAACATATATATTTAAAAGTTTTTTCGTAAAAACGAGGAAATATCGAAAAGGTGGAAAATTATCAAAAATCGAGATATTTTTCAAAAAAATAGTTAGGACTCACAAAAAAAACAAAAAAAAATAGAAGTAATATTTAGAAAAAAATGGAGTGGAAGCTCCAACACCCTCTTGATGAGGGAAGGGGGAAATTAGAAAGGGGAGTGTGATGTCAGATACTTTTAATTATCATTTTATCTAAATAAATAATTTCAATTTATATTGATTAGAAATTATTGGGAAAATTATTTTTTTTGAAAAATTATTTTTTTTTGAATTTTTTTGAAGTTACCAAAAATGCATTTTTGAATAAATTTTTTTAGGGAAATTAATCGCCAATACAGCAATGTGGAAGAGTCACTGAAGCAAAGCGACAAAACACACAATTCATTGATGCACGACATTGGCGAAGCCAAAAAGCGCGAATTGACCGCACTTAAAATGGGCAACACCGAACTAGCACATGGGGTAATAATAAGAACAATTTTTAGAAAATGTGCAAAATTTATATTTTCCAGCCGTCTATGGTATTGGTTAGTAGTTATCATTTTATCATCTATTTTTGTCCTTTATTTTGAAAAATTTCAAAAAATTACCTTGTAAACTCTGTTTTAGAATTTTCAACAACATAAAACCCGATGACTTGTAGAAATTTTTTACGGAGAATCCAAAAAATTATCTAAAAACTAAACAAAAAACTTTGGATGTTTATTTTTAAAAAACAATTTTTTGTGAGATTGTAAAAAAGAACATTTAGCCGATTTTCTAAAAAAAGTTTTTACATTTTAATTCTTTGTAGCTTGAAACCTATGCTTAAGATCAAAATTTTGGGTAAACAGAATCATTCTTGAAAAATACTGAAATTACAAAAAAAACTTTGAAATACTGAAATTACAAAAAAAAACTTTGATTAGTGAGTGGGTAGGTATACTGCGATGAACTCAATTAAAATTTCATTTTAATTTGTGTTTTTTGGTCTGAATAAATGTAAAATTTAAAAAATTGTCAAATTTAAGGCCCAATATAAACAAGAAAATTTGTCGCGCATTTTGCACAATAACAAAGTCGGAAAAGCGCATGAACAGGGCGTGCTGAAACGGATTGAACCATTGCGCGCAAAATCACTGTCGGAATGGAAAGAAGCGCTTTGGAAGACGGCGAAAAACGAATTGGCCACAAAATTGACCGACCCCAAGTGGATGGCACCAGTAGGAATGGACTAATCATACAATTTGACACCATTCACACGAAATACAGTACACCGCACAGATACCGTATACCTATATGCCGTATTTTCCACCAATAGCGTCCTAGGGTACTAGGTATCATTACCCCGGAATTTTATTAGAGGAAAAAAACTAAAGTGAATTTTGAAAAATAGCAAATTTTGGTAACTGTGTATATTGTTGGTACTGTTCGGGAGAGGATACTATTTTCAATACCCGGGGAGGGTTAAAATTGAAATTAGCCACTTTTATTAGAAGACTACGGTAATCCGAGCATGTGGTATTGTGCTTGATCTTACCCCAACATGGATTGTTCATATGTTACAGTCTTTTCTTATTCGGGATTGTCATTTTCTTCTTCACGGTATTTTCATGTTGCTTTTTATCGATGTCTGTGGTCTGTGGCATAAATCGGATTTTTCGACAAAAAATCCCTTAAATTTATTTATTTAAAACAATGGAAAATTGTAAAAGTTATTTATTTATTTTCTTTTTTTAAAAATGATGAAAAATGTTAGAATTTTTATTTATTTACAAATTATCAAAAAAATATCGGACAATTCTTTTACCAATTTTATTTTTATGCACAAAATCACTTCAAAATATAATCAAAAATGCCATTTTTCCCCAAATTTTCTTCAACAAAACACCGAATCGTATCGTGCCACCGTGGCCCGGTACTTTTGGCCCTTGGTAGGGCGTTGCTGTAGTTGGTGTTGTTGGTGGGACTTGGGCTGTGCGCGTCTTTGGGTTGGGAATTGGAGGGGGTACAGGTCGGGCAGGGCGCGCGCCGGGTGCGAGTGGTACAGGTACACGCTGATCACTTCGTCCTTCGACAACATACTCGAGGGAACTAAACACAAATTTAAGAATCAATCAAATAAAAATTTGAAATTCGAACTTTACGCACAAAACTTTTTTGATTTAAAACTTTTGGTCCAAAAAGTTTATTTTTTGCACATTTTTGTCATTAAGGGTTTCAATTCAAAATTTTGAATGGAAATATTCTAAAATTTAATGGTCAAAAAACAAATCCCAAATAATCATTGTGAAAAATTATTGAATTTTGTTTAGTTTAACAATGATTTGTTTAAAATTATTTTTTCACACAATTTGGCCTATTTTGAAATTGGTTTGACTCACATCAATACAATCTAATATACCAATTAATAAAGTGATAATAATTATTTTTTAAATACAATAAAAATTAATATTTTTTAATTGCATACCAATTTTCTCCGCAAAGTCCTGTTGCTGCATCAACGGG
Source organism: Rotylenchus robustus (assembly GCA_034700465.1). NCBI lineage: Eukaryota > Metazoa > Nematoda > Chromadorea > Rhabditida > Hoplolaimidae > Rotylenchus > Rotylenchus robustus. The sequence continues at coordinate 6,454 of JAQIYK010001241.1, read as the reverse complement.
AAGCGGATTTTGTTGAATGTCGGGCCGAGCATTTTGCGCCGATTTTCAATTGAACATTCCTTGCCCTTCTGACGACATTGTTCGTCTGCCCAGCGAAGCACCTGAAATTAATTTTCAAAAATAAATTTAAAATAAATTCAAATAATGATCTTTGAGAAAATTAAAAATAATGATCTTTGAGAAAATTAAATATGAATATTCAAGAGTATTTAATCACATACAGCATTCCATAGAGCAACTTCCCCGCTGATGATCAGACTGTCTCGGTCCAAAAGTTCACACAAAAGTTTTTGGTCAATTTGAAGGAATTCTTTGGAAAAAATCACAGTGCCCACATTGCGATCAATGTACTCCCAACAACGTTTGTTTAGGTCCTAAAATAAAAATAAATAAACAAAATAATTGTATATTTTAAAATTTATTATTTTACTTGTTTTAAAACAATTAATATATACTAATAAAAATTGTAAATTCTAAATGCTAAAAGTTAACAAATTAAAAAACGTTTAAAATTTAAAAATAATAAAATTATATTTTATGTTAGTTAGTTACTTCTTCTTCATAGAATCGAGCTTGGCCCATCACAAGGAACACATTGGTGGGATCCAATTTTGGGTAGTTAACACATGCCTTGATCAGCCCTGCAACACTGTACTTTTTGGCTAAATTTGAATATGTCAAATTAATATTTTTCAAATATTGCAAAATTTCGAATTATTTTAAATAAACTTGTTTATAATTTCACTACTTTAAACCATAAAAAATCGATCAACCAGTATATAAAACAGCGAAAAGGTTGTCTCCGTTCAAATCGCGCAAGTCCTCCGCATAAACATGGTTTAGCATGACGCGAAAGGCGCTCGCTTCTACATCCGGCACTAAAATAGGCTTCGCTGACGACGATGAGGAAGTCGAAATTGGATCTTGATCAGAGTACTCCTTGATCTTCTTGTCCTGATCCTCCTTGATCTTCTTGTCCTGATCCTCCTTGATCTTCTTGTCCTGATCCTCCTTGACCTTCTTGTCCTGATCCTCCTTGATCTTCTTGTCCTGATCCTCCTTGATCTTCTTGTCCTGATCCTCCTTGATCTTCTTGTCCTGCTGATCTTCTTTGATCTTCTTGTCCTGATCTTCTTTGATCTTCTTCTCCTGATCCTCCTTGATCTTCTTGTCCTGATCCTCCTTGATCTTCTTGGCCTTTTGAAAACTGTTCTCCAAATCGAATCGAAACATTGTATCAAAAACATGGGATGCCGTGCTAAGAATTAACTTGTGGGCCGCAAACAGCTGAAAATAATTAAAAATTAAAAAATTTTAACTTTAATTAATAAAGCAATAATTTTGATATGATTTTTACATATCTGAAAAGTTACAAAAGTATAAAACTTTTTAGTCTTTTCTCAAAGCATTTTCAAAATTTTAAGCTTTATATAAATTTCAAAGTTTTTTATGATTTTACAAAGGATAGACTTTTCTTATTTTTTAGAATTATTATTTTTACCCCTTTAATAATAATAAAAAGAATTCAAATTTTATTTTTTAAATTATTTTTATTTTTTGGCTATTTTTCGTTGTTTTTCCAATTTTGACCTCCTTTTTGTCGCCCGTGTCCACCAAAAAGTGTACGTCCGCATCCTTTCCGCTGGACAGCAAATGCTTCATCCGTTCAGCAAGTGTTTCTGCCTTTTCAATGCTTTCAATGAGTGTTTTTGTTGGTGGCGCGCCGTTTTCGGACATTATTATGCTAAATTGGCGTGCGGAAAATATTTGATGGAAAATAAAATTTATCGAAAATTTTCATACTTGAGAATTGAAAAAAAAACTATTTTTGAAGGAGATTTTTTGAGAAAAGATTTTACTGATAAACGAAATTTAAAAAATGCAAAATTAAATTTTAGATCCAAAAAGGTGGTTTTTACATTTTATCAAGCGTTAAAAACGGGCAGATGCAATGCATAATTTTAGACCTTTTAATAAAATAAATAAATATAAATATTTTAAAAATTGAGAAGAAAATATTTTTCAATTAATCAAATTTTTGGAATTCCAATTTAAACATTTAAATGTTCAAAGAAAGGCAGGAGTAAGACAAATTAAAGCGAATGGGAGAGGTGAAAATTCAAAAAAAAATGAAAAAGGTAAAAAAAAATAAAGTTTAGGAGATAGAGTCGCTGACTAACTGAGCTGGTGGACCCTCCAATTTTTTCGTATAGCGAATTTATTAGTATTTCGTCCGCCGATGGCGATTGGGAAATGGGGAGAATGAATGAATATATATTTATAATGATGATCCGCCGCCGGCGGCGAAAAAGTCCAAAATCCGTCTACCGCGAAAAGATTGATGGCTGAACCATCTGTTGTGTCGCCAAGGAAATTGTTTTTTTGGACAAAAATCGAAAAAAGAACTTTCAAATTGAAAATTGAAGTGAAAATTTAAAAAAAAATGGTTAATAAAATTGCTGAAAATCAGAAAAAAAATAAAATTCATAAAAATTTGTACTCTGTCAATAAATACTTTTAAAATTTTTTATTTAAAGACAATGGACAAATTTTGGAAGTGACAAAAAGTGTTCATTTGGATTATATTAGAAATAGAAAAAATAGGTAATTACTAAATTTAAGTTTCATGGAGCTTTTTAATAACAAAAACTGAGTTACAATTATTTTTTAAATAATTTTGATAAAAAAAATTGTGAAGAATTTCATTTTGACATTTGATTCTCTTTTGGTCAAAATTTTGAAATTTAAGACAAATGTACTATTATTAAGAGAAAAAAAAGTTAGAGACTAAAAATGACAAAAATATAATTGAGAGACAGAGAAAAAGAGATCGATCGGACTCAAACAGAGAGAGGGGGCCGGCTCTGGGGGAGGACAGGGACAGACAATGGCGGACAAAAAAAGTTTTATTTGTCGCCAAAAAACACAAAAAAATGTCGCGGGAAAACAAACACTTTTCAATGGGTTTGAGGGAGGATAAGAGCAAAGAAGAGCAATGGGGAAAAGGGGAGAAAAACGAAAATAGTGTGTAAAAAAAGAGACAAGACGAAGGAGGAAAAAAAAAGAATATTTGTTTGTTTCGCTTAAGTGAATGGGTAAAACCGGGCGGATCGGACTCAATTGTGTTTGTTGTGAAATCAGTTTGTTTTTCTTAAGGAAAAAGCGGAAAATTTTGCTAGAAAATATCCAAGTAAATTTTTAAATGCAAAATTTGAAGTTTGAAAAATAAAGGTTATGATCAAATTTTCAGTTTTTAAATTATGATAAATTTGGCAAAAAGTCAAAAAGTCATTTAAGATTTTACATGAAATTAACCATGATAAACATTTTAAATTAAATTGAACCTTTGAAAAAATTTAATTCTGTCTAAAAGTATTTTTTAAATCGTGCTACAATCTGTGAAGTTTTTGGTTTATTTTTGGAATCATCACAAAATTCACCTTAACTCAACTTCTGATAACAATTAACAACACACTCAAGTTACTGTTAAGAATACTTACCTTCTTATGATTAGTCATATGTTTGTGTTTGTTTGTTTTTTGTCGGTAAAAATATTTTTAAAGGGCGAAAAAGGTAAAAACAAAAATATCAGACAAAATTGATGAAATGAGAAGGAGGAGGAGGAGGAATGGAAAGTGTGGTGGTACCATTTCGTGAGGTTGCACCAAAACGAAAACAAACAAACAATGTTTTGTTTGTTTTTCTTAGTTTGAAATTTGAAATGCATGTTGAGTAATCCCTTTTAAAAATATAATTTAATAAATGAAATATTTAAAAAGTAAAAATAAAATAAAAAACCGCCAAGGTGTAGTATTGTAATTGATATTGCTACAGTAAGTAAATACCATAAAGAAATATAGTTAAAAATTACCTATACTAAAATTGTTTGGTGCATTGTTTGGTGCATTGTTTGGTGCATTATTTCATTATCATTATAAACTAAATTAGATATCCATTCTTTAAAAAATTTCAAAAATAACAGGAACTACCTCAGACGGACCCCAGTAGTACTGTATGTATTGTAAAAACAAGTTTTCGGCTACATATACTGCTACACGCAAAGTAAAATTTTACTGGGGAACTACGGACTGGGGCAAGAACTTGACAACGGGATCAAGATAAAATGCAAGAAGAGATAAAAATGCAATATTTAGACATCTATTTTTACAAAAATATTTTGTATTTTAGTTACTGATATACCAGTTAAACAATAGGTATTTTAAACATTAATATTGAATTTTAAATAATATTTTGTGTACTAATTTTAATATTTTTTTTAAATGGTTTAATCCGGATATCAAACCAATAATAAACCAACCAGCCCCGGCGTGTAACTGACCCCAACTCCATCCTTCCGCTCCCCTCCCCTTCCCTGCTGATGATCTTTTTAACTTTTTGCTCATTGTTTTGATGGAATGTTTCGTCACTTTATTACCTATTTATTCTTTCTCAAATCATGAAATGGATGGGACAATAATAAGCTAATGGATTGATCAGTCGGCCGGCTGAAAGGATCGGCTCAAAAATAACAACAAAAAAGAAGCTTAGCAATAAATAATGGAAAAAGAACAAATAACACAAATTTGTTTGTTTTGAACAAAAAATAGTTAGAATTGAACAGTTATGAGTGGCAAACATCAAATAAATATATATTTCAAATAGCTTACAAAAAGTTTAATAAAATCGTTTTTGATTAAATTTTTTCGATAAAATTAAAATTTTTGTAGAATTTTTGCTGAAGTTGGAAAAATTCTAATTTTTTATTGTATCAATTTATAAAATAATCAACAATTATTTTTTAACGATTTGAATTTGTAACTTTTAACAAAACTCAATAGTTAATCAAAAATAATTTATTTTTTATTTGTTTAAAACTGTTGATAAAAATATTAATTCTTATTTTTTTAATTTTATTTAGTTGTTTAAAAAAAATAAAATTTGTTTGTTTATTAATATTGCTGTGGAATTGATTTAATAAAAAGTTTGAAAAAAAAGATTTCTAATTTTTAGAATATTTGGCCAATTAAAATTATGATAAAAAGTCTTTTTTGATATATTTGTTAGATAGGTATGTTTTTTATATATTTTCAACAGTTTTTCTATTCATTATTTCTATATTTTATTAAATATCGTTTTTAATAATAACTAATAAATATATTTTGTCTCTTCCTTTTTCCTTTTTTATTTATAAATCAATTTGTTGCCTTTCTTCCCTCTTCCCTCTGCTGTTCCCTTTCTCTTTTGCCCGACACTCTTTTTTGACCTTTTTGAATAAATAATCTGCTGGGAAGATGAATGGGGGAGATTAATCTTCCTTTTTCTGATAGATGCATTAATATTTATAAGTTATAACTTTTGAATTTTCTTTTATATTTGACAATATTTTTGCTATTTTTATTCAAAATTTCAATTTTTAATTTGTTTTGGTCGTACTTTCTTCATATAATTAATTTTTTAGCAGTGCGACTTAATTTATGGCTACTGAACAGAACGTGAGAAAGCGGGAACCTGTCGAGGACTACGATGATGAAGCCGGTTTTGGGAAAAAGCGAAAGAAACAAAACGAAGTTCAGCAAAACGGAGGAGAAGCCGCCGTGAAAACGGAGCCGGAAGCAGTGGTAAAAATCTACAAAAATAATAAAAATATTTGAACATTTTAATGAACAATATTGCCGAGTAATAAATCCGAAGAAAAAATTAAATAAATAAATATAAACGAAACAAATTTAAAAAAAAATATTTGATGATAATAGCAATTAATAGTATTAATTTGTATGCCAATTTTGTTTTTTGTGTTAATTTTAAAATATCGAAGCATTCAGGAAGCTGATAACGAGCAAATTGAGTTTGTTGAGGATGTTATTCGAAATAAATGGGTGCCAATAAAATCGGATGGTGAAAATGCAAATTTGGCGGTGGTGGTGGTGGAACTCGAACGTGATAACGAAACCAATCAGACCAATGAAATGAACACGGTAATTATAATATTTGTTTTCTTTTTTATCAAACATAAATTAGATAATGTTTATGTCTAATAAATAATAAACTAAAAAATAATTTAAATCTTTTTTAATATACCGTATTTCCTCCATTTGACGCCCCCCTCCAATAGACGCCCCCCCCTATGGAGTATTGAAAAATAAAAAATAAATATATAAAAATTACCATTCAAATATAAGTCAACGATAAAAATGCACAAATAATTAGCATTCCTGGTTCAAGAATATTTTTCCGTTTGGATTAACAGTAGACGATCTTTTTTGTGAACCAAAAAATCAAAAAAAAAATCAAAACATAAAATTTTCAAATTTGTTTTAGAAATTTTTAAAATGGAAAATCTAAAATGGATAAATTTCTACCAAATTTTCCTGTTCGATGAAAATTTTTTAAAAAAATGGCTATTTTTCTAAGAAAATCGCACAATTTTTCACAAAAAATGTTAAAATTTTCCTTT